>VXBO01012520.1:14754-32014 GCA_013400135.1 Rhinoptilus africanus
CGCTGATGTGAGAAAAAACACAAAGTTGCAAAGCAGCCTTTGGAGGGGGAAAAAAAAAAAAATGCCGTTTTAGGAACACAATGAGAAGCAGCATACGACTCGCAAGCAGAAATGAAATTACATTCTGGCGAAATGGTTGGGACTAAAATGGTGCCGCAAAGAGCACCGTTTGCAAGACGAATGAACGCTCTTGATAAGGGAAGGGGGCATGAAAGCGATCGTGGATTGTCAGCTAGAATTTCTCCCCCCTGTCCTGCTTTTTGTAAGTTGCGACCGTGAGAGGATTTCTTCTTCCCAAGCAGAAGAGTTCAGTGTCATCTGTTAAATTTACCAGTAGCTTTTAATGGCTTTAACAGACAATACGACTTTCCCTTTTTAAGGGGTATGCATCCTTCAGATGTTGCTGTGCAGTATTTATAACTAATTGTCCAAGCTTAAAAATTGTTTTTCTCCCTAAACTTGTAACTGGGGGGCATGTCTTTATTATGGAGATCAGAAAATGGTAGGCAGTTCAGTTTTTCAAAAACATTAAGCCAAATCCCATTCCCCATTAAAGCCTGTGGAGATTCGCAAGGAAGACTTGAGCCCACCAGAGTTCCTCCAAATCCTTCTCGAGGTAGATTATTCCTGTAGCTCTCAGTAGCCCTGCTGCAGTCAGAGGAGCAGCACCTTCGCTGACGTGACCTGGCACTGGTCCCTTGGCTTCAGTGATGCTCGGCCACAGCCCACACCAGCTGGGCATCTCTTCTGGAGGACTCGTTTCTTCAGTATGGGCTGCAGGGAGATTTTTTCCACCAGACCCCTCACATATGAGAATTCAGTGTTTCAGTCTGATCTTCCTGAAAAAGGCTTCAGAGCCGAGTTGTGGCTATTAACATTTTCAGGATCAGGTTGTCTGGCTACGGAGAAGTTTCTTCGCTGTGTTTTCCACGGGTGGATTCCACCCCTGTGCAGTAATCCAGCACGCACTGCTTGAGTCATTTCTGGCACGACAGATCTGCTTTGTGTGTAATATTTTTGATGTAACAGATTTAGTTGGATGAAACTGAACTCTGTGCAGCACGAAGAACATGAGTGTGTCTGTTCTTCATGACCTCATGCGCCTGTATTTCCTGTTCAGACTCAGAGTTCAACTTCTGGTCTTGGGGACTTACCATTCAAGGTTACCTTTATGAAGGTGGACTGTGCAGCATGATGCTATAGTTGCCTTGGAAGAATCCGTACTTCTTCCAGGACGAATTCCTCTCTGTTAGGTACAATTTTAAAATCAAACTAGGATGCTCGGTCCTGCTTGGGTAATATGGCTTCATTTAAGGGATATCACTTTCAGGTTATACTGATGCTTCATGGGGAGATGTGCTTGAGTGGACTAGGAGGAAAGGGGAGCTGTCATAAGAGGATGCATAAAGGTTAAAATGAAATAGTGAGGTGAGAAGTGCTGTGCTGTACGTTTAATCTTTAAATGCTAGTCTTGGAAATGAGGGAAGTGGTTAGTTCTCAGTAGGATTTCTGACACAATTGTGGTGTCTTTTTCATAGAATCACAGAATGTGTTGGGTCAGAAGGGACCTTTAAAGGTCACCTAGTCCAACCCGCCCCCCTGCAGTGAGCAGGGACATCTTCAACTAGATCAGGTTGCTCAGAGCCTCATCAAGCCTGGCCTTGAATGTCTCCAGGGATGGGGCCTCCACCCCCTCTCTGGGCAACCTGTGCCAGTGTCTCACCACCCTCATTGTAGAGAACTTCATCCTAATGTCTCATCTAAACCTGCCCTGCTCTAGTTTATAACCATTGCACCTGGTCTTATTGCTACATGCCTTTGTAAACAGCCCCTCCCCAGCTTTCCTGGAGGCCCCCTTCAGGTACTGGAAGGCTGCTATAGGGTCTCCATGTACTATATTATAAGGTCTCTATTACTATACTATAGCTAATGCCATGCCAAATGCAGACAAAGTGATTAAAAAGTGTTCTGGTTACAGCTCTGCTGACAATGCTGGTCCCTTCACAACATTTCAAGGGATGAGGGATGGCCAGTGACATGAGGGATGGATCACTCATTTCTTGCATTACTATGATGGCTGGCACTAGGTCACTCAAAATTTGCAGGAACAGTAGACATCATGTTGCTAATGAATTTAAGGTACATATCACGTTTAAGAGAGGGGATCTGAATTTGCATATCTGAGATGAAGTTAGTGTGCAGCGTCTAGTTGTGTCCCTTGTCTGAAACGGGGCTCGTGAAGTGCAGTAGACCTCTTTGCTTCTTTGGGTGTACTGGAGTTCTAAAAGCCTCTTGCAGAGCTATAGTTGAGCTCGTGAAGAAGGTGCAGTTCATCAGCAAAGGAGTTTATTGCAGAAGTAACCTTGGGGACCTAAAATATTAATGGGGAGCAACGTTCTCCTTCCCATAGGTAGGCAGTTGGCTTTTTGTTTATAAATGTCAAAGACAGCTGTGTGGTGGACGTGAAGTGCTTACCTGGAGCAGTGTGTTTTATACGGGCTGTGCATGGGTGGCAGTGAGACCTTTTCGGTCCCGCCGAGGTCAGCGTGGCAGTACGCTCCTCAGCTGCCAACTGCGCAAGGGGGCATTGCCTGCACGTGGCTTCAGATCCCGCCCTCAGATTGAGAATTTAAGCCATGTTCACATCAAAGATGTGCCTAAATTGGGGTAAGGCCGTTTCCTTGGGTTTCTTTTGTGGTTTTTTTTTTTAATTTCCGTTCAGCTCTGAGGCAGAACTTTAAAGGAAGAAATATGCCTGTACGTATATAAGCTTGAGATGTTTCACGCAGGCATCTGTTTCCCAAAGAAACAATGTCGTGAATTCAAAGGAGGAGGCTGCATGTTCTAACTGAAGTGAATGTAACACCCTACCTTTTTTTTTTTTTTTTAAGTGTTCAGATCAAGGCATGGAAGTGAATGGAATAGGTACAAGAAGAGTAAGCTCTTCTTAGTCCCCCTGGATAAGCGATGCTGTACAACAAAGAAAATATAGAGGGACCCCACTTCATTTCAACTTTCCTTATTTGAAATCAAGATAATACTGAGCTTTTACTTAAAACAATGCTGGTACCAAAACATAAGAAAAAATTAGAAAGTTTCATTTAAGAAATCCCACAGAACAGTCACTTGAATTAAAGTTGTTGCAGTATAGGTATTTTTTTTTTATTGTGTGTATGTTTCTCATTGCAGGTATTTTTTGATAGACTTAGAGGGGCCACCTTCAATTGTGTCGACCATGATGGATCATTTAGGACGTGATATTGATGTAATTAGACGTACTTTTGTAAAGCATCATGTATCAAAGACAGAAGAATGCAGTGGCATAATCCCAGTCAACTATGAAGATAAACTAATTGCCAAGAAGAAGTGAATATTCCAAATAGCATGTTTAAAACTTTAAAAAATTTTTTTTGTTACTCCTTTGGAAAACAACTGTGATAACTAATGTCCATCAGAAATAATTGGGTTTGGCCATGTTATGTATGCGGTATAGTACACTATCCTAAGTTATTGTAAAGTTTGATGTTTCTTTTTCTTTAAAACAATTTGAATAGGCTCAATCTATGTGTTTACCTTGATATTTGTCAACTTTGAAAGCTGATTTTCTTTTCTCTTAGAGCATTACATTGATAATGAAGATTTATCCATCATCAGAGTGCTAAAAATAGCATTCTTTTCCAAAGACAGATTACTTCAAAATATGTATATTTACATAAGAGATTAAGAACTCTACAGTGTAAATATAGCAGTATGGGATGTGATTTGTTGGAGGTATTTTTTTGATTGTTTTTGGAAAAGGTAATAAAAGCATGATTAAAAATAAAACTTGACTCATTTTTTAAAAGCAGAGAAGGCACAAGAAGAAGATAACTTACACTGCCAAAAGACACGTCATACTTCCTTCTTTAAGGTAATAACTCTGTTCAAAGTACAGGTAAAAAATTATTCTCTACAGAAAAGGCCAGAAACTTCCAGGTGGCAGGTTAGAGAATAACTATGCTTATATATCAACAGAAGAATAAAAGATGCTTTGTTTTACCATCAGCGAGACATAGGTGGACATTTCAAACTGAGAAAAATGTCAGGACAAAGGTCTTGGCGTATATTTTGTCTTTCTTTTGCTCTTGTGAAAGTCAGAGAAAAAGCAATGCACGTGAAAGACGACATCAGTGTAGCACAGCCTCCTGCAGGTCTGACGTTAATTCAGTACTTTCCAGAGGATCTCCATAATTCCCCCATTCTACTGAAGGAGCGCACTGGCCGTTTCTCCTTCTGAAGGACTGTCTGTTTATATAGTTATTTCTGTAGAAGAAAGTAAGATGACACTGGTATATGTTGTTATGCAAAGAGAATGTTCTTTACCTGAATGAGCTTCATCCAGAAGCCGCCGCCTCTGGCACTCCAACGTTGTGCGTTGCTGTCCTGATGTGAGGTAAAACAGAACCCAGAGGCCGAGGGCAGATTCCCAGAGACCTGTGACAGGTCTCGTTGGTGAGACTACTCTCCAGCCTGCTGTTTCATCATGAGTTTGTCCCTGTTTTTCATGGAGGTAGCTGGGTCATTTTTTGGGCAGGGGGATGCTGCTTTTTTTTCCTTGGATGCAGACCTTGGGGGGTGGGTGACAATTCTTTCTTCTAAGGAAAAAGTGCATTAGAAAAATGAAAGAGAGAATTTTCTTTCTGTACATCTTTTTTTAGGAAACACAAATGTGTGTGTTTTGGAGGGGTTTTTTTCTGATGTTTTTTTCTGCTTTTAAATCCACTTTTCTTTTAAGAGCAGACTGTCTATTTTGTCTCTTCTTTCCTGGAAAAAATGTTGGAAGAATAGAGGGAATGCATTGCATGCTTACTGAAGCTGGATCTATATTAACATGTGCTTTTATTTTTGTGGTTACTGCCAGTTTTGATCATGTGGTTGCTGTCTGCACCAATACCTGCTCCAGGCAGAGCTTTTCTTATTGATGATTTTTGCTCCTAGGACAGACCTTCCTTCCATACGGGTGTGAGCTCAGCCAGGAGGAGCCGTAGGTTTGTAAGTCTATGCTATGGGTTTGGCTCCCTGAGCTGCCCTTTCTGGTGGGCTGCTGAAAATTCAGATTTGCAGCGTAGAAAGCGCTGCAAATCTGTAGGGATTTGTGCTTACGGAAATACAGAATGCTTTAAAGAACGTGTCTTGTTCAAAAGTTTCTCAGAAGCTTTTCTTAAATAGAAAGTGAATGGAAAGCCTATATTTTAAAGTCACTTTGCTTCTGGCTAGGACTTTGGGCCCTAGATTTCATTTGAGTTAGGAGAATATATAAGCTTTCAGCTTCACAAAATGAGGAAGATTGTCAACGGAGGCTGTACACATGTAAATGTTGTATGTTTGTCTTTATTCAATTTCCTTTAGTGTAGTATTAAATTTTTCATTTAATTTCTTCCATTTTCTAGGTCGATGTCTGCATTCCGTAGGAAAATCCTAGATGCTCATTAGAGATGAGCCTGTCAGCTTATTATGAAATACGTGGCATCATTTGTTGGGAAGTAGGACCTTTGGTCAGTCAGACATTCATGCCCGTCTTTTCTGTGGGGCACATTTCGGGTCTTAACAGAAGATCGATGGATGCCAAGAGCAGAAGACTCGGCGTCCTGAGTCCACCTCATCCCAAGAACGGATGAGCAGTAGCACATCTCTCGGAGCCGCAGCTGATCCCAAAGGTCCTGGCTCTGAGGGAAAGTGGTCTCCAGTAGGCCACAAAAGAAGGCGTAAGGACATGATACCAAGGCTGTTTTCCTGTCTTCTGAAGTACTGACTGTGCAAAGGGGAGTGACTGAAAGTCGTCTTGGCCTTTGGGGTAGAAATACTGACCGCTGAAACTAGTGGCCACAAGCAGAGCCGTGCTTGCCGGACTGGTGCGTGGTTATATAAGCACTGGTGCTTTCTCAGCAGCAGGATTTATTTATAAAAAGTCTGTTGAATAGCTGGCTCTCAATTGGATGTACTATTTTCTTCATAATTGATAGTTTCTAATATGAAGGTTTTTTTTTTTTTTTAATAGGGGGTGGAGTGGGGGAGGCTAAGGAAGAAGTCTTGGGTTGCAATTTATTTAGGCCAGTCAGCCACCCAGACTGGTAGTTAGCTATTTTGGGAAGCTAATGCATAACAGTGTGCGCCTTCTCTCTCAATAGCTCTAAACTCAGGAATGGACACTGGAGTGTATCAGAAGATTTGAGCAGTTCTGGGTTTGAGCAAACAGTCTGGGTTGTGCCATGGAAGAAAGCGAGTAACTGTACCCTGAAGGGTCATAAATTCTCCCTGCAGAGGAAGGGAAACCTTAGCACGGCTTTCAGATGTGTTTGCCTTTTTGGTGGTTGATAGCTGGTTTGTCCCACTGGGTTGTAAGCAGCTCTTGATCTCCAAGAATAAAATTTCAGGATGCTATGTGGTGTTGCTGGAGAGCCAGAAGAGTCTGTGCAGCCAAACCATGGCCAAATACCGAAAATGTCAGGCCATTGGCATTACCAAAGGCCTGAACAGTTTGAATACCAGTACTTTAAATTTTGTTTACTAAAGAATCTGATAGTGAAGCGCTTCAACCCTGCTTTAGATTATATTCCCAAGTGTATAAAACAAGAAGTCTTATGCTTCTAGATACTCTGGTTTTCTTGTTTGTGGGTTGTGGAGAAACACCAAGTTGGGTAAGTATTAAAATAACAACTGGAAGTTTTCCTGGCTCGGGAATGTTTTCTCCGTCTTAACCTTCAGCAAACAAATGAGCATGAGTGGTTTTATGGTGAAGATCTTAGGTATGTCTTTTTTCTGATCTTCTCTCCTTCTCAGCTGAATCTTGTGCTCTGGAGGTTTCTTCAGCAGACTGAGGGCTCTGCACCATCAAAGCACTCAGCACTCTGCTTGCAAAGCACTCGCTGTGGCCACTGGCTTGACCCCGGGAGGTTTGTGCACGCAGTGATTTACTCCCAGTGTGGACCCAGAGCCGGTGTATCTTCTGTACGTCTGACTAGCCTGGCAAAATCCTGCTTGTTGATAGCGTGAGCTTAAAGAATTTCAGGATCCTCAGTGTCAGCAGAGTATTTCTGTCACTAAATGTTTTAACGGCACTCTGAAAATCATCTTTCAGCAGGACTTCTACTTTGGAGTAAGCTGTTGGAGCTGCAGGCTGAGCTGGCTACAACAAACGCGCAGGGATGTACTGCTTTGGAAATCATCTGAATGATTTAGAATCAGTTAGAACGGCAAAAGTCGACGTGACTCATGGGCTCCTACCCTTGAGTCTGGGCTTTGATCACTGAAACACATCACCTGTCACTTAATGAGATCAGTTTCTGCTTAGTAAGTTGCTACACTCTGGTAGGAAGGAAGACTCTGAAATGTAAAACAGTCCTGTCGGAGTCACAGAAATTTCTCTTCAGACACGGCCAGTCGGTTTCCCATTATTTCTGCTCCGAGCAGCTCCTAGGATCTGTCCAGCACCGCCCATGGCTCCAGCATAAATGTTCAAGAACCAAAAGGCAAACCCCTGCCAGATATTTGGAACTCGGGGCATGTAATCATGGGCTTAAAAATCCTAAGGGTTGTTTAAAATGTGAGGTTCTTTTTATTGGCCTTTTGGATTTTATGATTCACTTTTTTCAGGCTTGGTTGTTGGCATGATTTTCACGTAATGTCTGACTGAGGAGCTCTCAGAGAAAAAAACAGTTATAGCAAATGAGATGCTTGATAAATTCGTTGGGACTGGTGCTATGTCCCTTCACCCACTGAAACAGAACAAGGGAAGTTAAGAAGGGAGTCATTATTGTGTCCTTTCCTAGAATTCTGAGGTTCAGATAGGATAAAAATGAGAATTGATACGGAGCCAAAACATGCATTTTCCCAACTGCTGCACGAAGGGAAGATTAAAAACGTGTTACTCTCCATGACCTATGTAATGTGTTGCTTTCTTAGTGCTGCTTCAACAGACCTTTAAAAACACGCAGGCTGCAGCTGGTGGACTACCTTCGGCTAACGCTGCTCCTCTTTGCACAGCTATTTGTGCAACACTGCGGAGGAGTGGGAGAGTCACCACTTATTGAATGCTGGTTAAGAGGGGGAGTGATGCAGTGACAGATTCCAGTTTTGGAGTATTCAAGGTTGCCTTCTAAAAGCGTTTTTAATGGGAGGTAATGCTCGCTGTAAACCTGGGAGAGTTTTCGTCCCAGTTATTTTTGCACTGTGCTTAGGCTGTCAAGTCAACCTTGTTTGGAGAATGCTAACTGGCACATAGAAAATCTGGCTTATTGAAATCTTCAACATGTTTATGTTGGGGATGGTTTTGGGGGATAGTGCGGCTCCAGTGAATCGGTAAGAGGCCTCTGGCTGAGTTCTGTAGGAGCAGATGTATCCTGACAGTACGGTGCACTTTCTCCCAGGGGGAATCCTTTAGCCACCTTAGCAGGGTTTGCAGGCTTCTGAACTTTGGCTGATGAGATTCACACGGCGCTTCCGCACAGGGGCTGGTTGCTGCACCTTGGAGAATGCCGAACGCACGCAGGGCTCTCTGCGATAATGAGGTAAGTTCAGCTCAATTTTCTGCTGAGGGCTGGCCTGAAAGTAACGTGCAGGGAGGAAAAGGCTTTGAGTTTCCCTTCACAGTTCACCTTGAGAGTGGCAGTGGGGTGAGGCAGGGTGGAGAAGGCTGTTGCATACTCAGTGGTCTCACAGGCTGTCTGCTCCACTGTTTTTTTGTATGTGGCGGGTAAAATGAAAATGTCATATATAATCTATTCCATCTGCATGCGTTGGTACCTGGGAGATACACGACTGAGGAAAATGTAAAGAGCAGGATGTTTATTATCTTATTAACGCATGGGCATCATTCCCATTCTCTTGCTCAGTGAGTGGGAATGTCGCGAAAGAAATTCACTCCTTAAATGTCAAGGAGGTAGGCACCTGAAAAGTGCTTGGATCCATAGCACTGGGATGGACGGGTGAATGAGGCCAAGCAACTTGTTCAACAGTGAGTGGCTGCAGCCATTGTGATAGTGGACCACACTGAGTGAAAAGTGTGATGAAAAAGGACGTCAAAGGAGTAAAGGGTCTGTGTGGAGAAGCTGAAGGGACACACGCTAAGTACAGGCCACAGAGGTGCGTAGGAATGTTGGGGGGAAAACCCAAAGCGCGTCCCTCCCTCCTGCCCTGAGGCAGTCTGTGTGTTTGCACAGAGGAGTAACTGGAGGCAGCTGGTGGGTATGGGTCTGTGCCCAGCGTGCTCAAAGTGTAGACACAAGACTTGTGCTGCATCAGCATGCTGGAGGAGAATCAAACCAAAATTGTTTGATCCTCCAACTTGCTAACTATGAGGCAGGGTAGGATATTGCAAGTTGTACCAGCCACTGGAAAGTGCAAATGGTTTGCTTTAGTAATCCCTGTAATCCCTTATAAATAATGCCCTCCCCTATATTGATGAAAAAAATTACATAACAGCTACACCCAGCCAAAGGGAAAAAAATTAACGAAACAACAAAAATCAACCAGTGCACTCGTGATGCTGGTCAGATTCATCTGAGCCGCATTAGGAGAGCTTAGGATTCCTGCCAGAGAAAAGAGGACTATCATCAGGAAGGAAAATCTGTGTAATCTTGAGCTGGAAAAGTAGTTTTCAAGAAACTCCAGACCCCGAGGCTTTGTTTGTCAGGATGCAGGCTGAGCTGGAAGGTGGGGGATTGGTACATTGGGTCATGTTCAGCTGCTTGGTCATGGAGACTTTCATCCTGGGGTTCCTACACTGGCCTTCAGGTCAGTAGTGGCTTCTCCTGCTTTGGGGTGTTGGCCCTTCCATGTTCCATGTGCATGGAGAAATTGCTACTGGCTTGCACTCACGCCCTCATTAAGCTTCACTGAAAAGTGATTTAGTGGATCAGGAGATAGAGCTGCAAAGGGTTTCTCTCAGCGGGCTGGACATACTGGCAAAGCTGCTGGGAGATATTTACAGTGCATCTGAAATAAACTTTATTCTCTGGTTAGAGAATTGCAAAAGCACCATGAATTGCCAACTGATAGGCCTAAGGTTTGGCTTTGAAAATGCGTATTTGTTCAATGTACACTTAGATGCTTGGGACTGTCCTGAGATCTTACCGTGTCTCAGGCTGTGCTTTGGGCTACAGCCTGCAGGGACTCGCCTGTGATTGACGGAGCTGACAGTAATGCCCATTTGATGGCTCTGGGGCGTGCCATAGGGGTTACGGAGGGCACAGAGAGACGTGGCCAGTGGGTGCTGGTGCTGCATCTGCCTTTCTCCTTCCCCCTCTCCTGCCGTAGCCACCACCTGAGAAGCACCCCCCCACCATCCTCTGCCCGCCCTGCCCAGAGACTGCCAGCTCAGCCGCCTGAACTTCTCGTGAGACCAACTTGCTAACTATGAGACCATAAGGCTTTTAATTACGCACATTTATCAGAGTCAAGAATAAACATGAGAGCATTGAAAAAAATAAAAATTAGGGCTACGAAGCTGGTGAGGGGTCTGGAGGACAAANCTGGGCTTAATGAGTTGCGTTGCCTGGAGTGTCCTCGTTCTGACCGTGTGCCAGGAGGTGCATTCCCTCATTGTGCTGGCCTGAGTTGGAGACAGCTCCAGGTGGGCTTCCCTCTCTGCAGCACCCTGGCTTTCCAGGGTGGACGGAGAGGGCTTGGCCGAGCCAGGGGGGATGAGGAGTGATAGCCTTGCGCGTGAAAAAATGGTGTCAGGCCCGTGCATGCGGTCCTGTGCCCAGAGAGACTCGCTGTGCCGACTGGTGCTCCCTGGGCTCTGTGTGGGTGGGGGAAGTCCGGGAGCCTAGCAGTAGGGCAAATAGCAAGTGGGACTCGCCTCTGGTGCCAGATCTTGCCATGGTCCCCTGGCACTGGGGCACTGGGTGACATGCGACCTCAGAGGAGACGCAGTGTCAGTGGCGGGACAGGGAGCAGTTTGGGTGTGCAGTGGTTTGGCCAGCACTGTGTTATCCTGCGGGTGCGTGAGGGGTTTGGGCAGCTCTGGGAAAGCCCCTGATGAGGTTCTCAGCCTGTCGTACCAACTGAGGGGCTCCCGCGGCACCTCTGCAGACAGTCTGAGGCCAGGGCAGCACAGAGGGCTGGGGAAGGGATGCCAGCAAGCATGCCAACAAGGCGGTGTAGATGCAGCCCATCTTTCCCATTGAAGAAGGCCGCAGCAGGTTTCTCTGAAGGCTTTCTGTGCTTGGTGGGTGCATCACTACCGAGAAGTGCGGCACTTCTTCTCGTGTAGGTCTGTGCTGCCGGCTTCTCCCCTGCCTCCGCTGACACTGAGTAATGAAGTGGGGCTGATGATTGTGGAGAGGATTGTAAATCACAGCATCACAGTCGCTCCTGCACGTGACATTCTGCTTGACCTCTGGGAACTCTAAAAACAGCTGTGGTCTAAAACTCCCAGTTAATTGCACTGTGAAGAGCAAGAGCCCCCTCTGAGTGTTATTATGATTTGAATTACATGGTCCTTAAATGCTGGCATTTAAGAAAGTACAATAGTGGTCTTCCTCATGTGAGAATCCACAGAAATGTTATGGGTTCTTTAAATGGTAAATGTGGCCGACCCACTGAAGCCAGTTGGAGTTCATAGTAGATGGTTTTACCAAAAGTATTTGCTAAGGTATTTTTGTGAGGATGAAAACTAAGAAGTCCAGATGGTCAGCAAGGTATCTCATTCCTGGAAACACATGCACATGCTTTGTTTTATTCCTATGTCATGGATTTCTCCTTGGATCTGGGGGAGAACGTGTATTTACTTTGGCCCACCCTGTTGATTTCAGTCTGACTGCTTACTCGCACAAAGCTAAGTGCGTACCTGAAAATTTTCAGGATCAACAACTTGCTTGATCTCGTCCACGTCCAAAAATCAGAGCTTCTTGCAGAGTTCTCCTAAAAGATTTCTAACAAACGTTCCTTGAAAAATAATAGCTTGGGGCTTTTTTTTTTTTTTTTTTAAAATCCTGAAAATAAAGTCTAGCAGGTTAACCACATACCATTTACTTTCTTATTCAGATGTCAATTTTTCCTCAGACTTGGGTGAAATTAAAAATTTTGGAAGATTTTACAGAGAGTTCAACCATTTTTCCTTTGATCAGTGCTAGCAACAGAGTTCTTTAAAAAAAAAAAGCAACTTTTGGCAGAGAGAAGACTCACTAGGTGGGCCAATTAACTTTAATGAGTTTTCTTCTCTTTGCTATGTGTGTCCATTATTTCAAAATACCTTGTAGAGTTCAGTTGAGAGTCTTCTGGAGTTTATGGAAAGCCTGCTGGCTTCTCCAGGCTTGCATGTTTGTAAGCACGCTTAGGGAAAGATAAAGACTTTTTCTGACTTCGGATAAACAGATGTCATTTATTTCTGACGTCTTTCAAAATTCTGTTCCTTACTTGGAGGTTGGACGGAATTTCAATGGAAATGCCTGAATCCTCTTTTTTTTCCCTTGTCCAGTTATTTGTAGGCTTTCTACAGTACATTTTACCATAAAGAAGTTCAATTGGATTTTTAAATTTGAGCCTCATTGTCAGGAAATAAACCATTTCAGTCTATGTCAATCCTCTTTCTATTGCAGGAAACTCTGTAATTTACAGCTACTTGCACTTACCTGACTTTCAAGCTGTTCCAGGTGTCTTTCTGTAATTAGATTAATTTTCACATGTTCTTCTACACTCCTCTCATCTCTTCTTCAATGCATTTCTGAATCAATTTCTTCTCTTTTGTTTTCTTCTAATTGAGCATTTCTGTCATTGTCCATGGCCAGTGAGCTGTTAGAGGAACTTTCTGTCATGTCTCTGCAGAGATTATGGAGGAGATCAGGTGAGGTCTATGGCAAGTCACGAAGGAAGCATTTCTTTACAACTGCACTCTCGTGGCTTCATAGCGCCGTACACACCTTAAGGGCCAGAAGATGTCTTAAATAATGTAGTTTAATCTACTGGCTCTCACAGGCTCTACTTACTGCCATACTCCAACCTGGTTTAAGTTGGCCCAACAAGGTTGGTTTGGCATAGATTTTCTCTCTGGAAGGTAGCCAAATTTCAAATGAACATTTCAAGTGAAAACTGATCTTGTCCCTCCTCTGGAGAACTTCTTCCACTGGTTAATCACTCTCACTGTAAAGCAGGAATGTTGTTTCTGCCTGGCTTCCTACAACTTGCCGTCTGTTTGAGAGAAGCAGGTTCCCACTTTGGGGTTTGAGAAATCCATGAATATAGTCTCTGAAATGCATCTTCTCCTTGTCTCATGGACCTTAAAAAAAAAAAAAAAAGGAAGATGAGATATCTGGTTCTTCACTCTCCCAACGACATGATAAAAGCAACTAATCTCTTTCATATCAAATGGTTTTATGGCAGTGCTTTTTAGGTGCCGGGCTTTTCTGGATCAGTCCGCTGTCTTTGCTACCCTTCACACCATCTCTGGTGTTGCTTTTGTAGACAAGCTTCTCCATGTCCTCCAGCATCAGAGGAGTGGAAGAAACACAAAGTGGAAGGTGTAAGCTCAGAATAAAGGCACCACGGGACACTGTGCCTGTCACCTTCAGAAGCAGAAGTCAAGCTGTGTTCGTAAGAAGGCTTGTTTGTAAGTCTTACACTGCTTGTGATTATATTTCACTGATGTACAATTAGTACATTATTAGGAACAGTCTTACAAGATGCTTTGCAGGAGAGGTCATCTATATTTATGTAGCTATTATGTTTATTTGTAGCTTTGTAGATATTACCAGCACGTAAGTCTATTCTTTCCAAGAGCCTTTCCCTGGAGGATTAGTAGCAGGCAAGATATCTCATTTATCGAGACAAAAAGTGAAGAGTCTGGGTAAATAAAAGATACCAAAACTGGAGTAAGGGAAATAAGGATGGCCAAACTTTGTATTTTTCAGTAAAAAAAGGGAGAGACTTGAAGCAAAGGAAAATAATGAAATAGTTTGAGAAAACACTTGACTAAAAAACCCAAGTGGTCTAATCAGGAAGAATAAAATTCAAGAGAGATTGATGAAAGAAACGCATTATAGAAAAAAATCATCCAAATTATGGCCTTCAGTAGCCTTATATTTGATTTCCTAAGTTGTCCATAAATTGTTTGAGATCAAAAGGTATAAACATAGAAAATGTATGTGTAGTGTCATTACTTTAGGAAGTATTTTCACACTTTCGCCTAAACTCCCTGTTCACACTCCCTGTGTGTTGGCTTTCTCTGTACCTTACCTGGAGTGCCGCAGTTTGCTCTCTAGGCAGGAAAAGGGTAGGTGTAGAAGAGGACTAGCTTATGCTCGAGCTCTGCTCCCATGGGCACTTTTGATGCTACCAGCTCACACCACTTACACCTCTGAGCTCAGGTCTGGGCTCTAGGCCAGCCACCTTGATGTGGATGAAGTCAAGGTGATCAGAGATGAATATTTACTACTACAGCTGTGAGATCTGCCTGACTAAGAAGGCCCTCGTGTGACCCACCACTTCCAGTTTGGTGGCAAAGAACTTTGTCAGCCTTCAGGATTGACGGCCGTGTATTTGGACTGGCATAGCCAAGAAAAAGCCTGTCCTCTGCAGATAGGGATGCTGCAGGATGGACTAGGGAAGGTAAGAACACAGAGCAATGCCTGATATCAAGAACCTGAATGGTCATAAAAGGCTAGGGTCTTGGATTTATATCTAATAAGCTTGTATCTAAATCTAGGAGAAGCTCTCCTGCCTCAGATCACGTCCCCTCGCACTGGAGATTCTTTTCTTACACTGAACTCTTGTCACTTTTGTGAAAGCTTAGGCTTGGTTACTTGGCTGGGGACAGATACTAGGGCTTTAGTTTCACTGTAAAGCAAAGAGTTTTCAACCGTTTGCCCAGCAGTAAGAAATTAACCAAAATTTGTACGCCAAAGCCCACAAGCCAGGTTCTGATAGTCTTCTAACGCCTTCCCACAGCAACCTGGGTCTGTGTCTTCTGGCTTTTGTACTTGCTGCCCGTTCACTGCCTGTACTGCTGCCTGCTGGCATGGGGCACACCTGCCTAGCATTTCGGTTGTTGTATCACGAGACTCCATTTCTGTGCCGCTCTGCTCTCTGCAGACAGCTGCAGAACCTGCTGTCCCAGTCTGCTGACAGGGGACCTAGAGGATCACATGCTGGGTTGTAGATAACTACAACAGGGAACATCCTTCTGGAAGGGTCGCTCAGCTTCTATACTTGTGTGGGAAATTGCCTGGGAAGGGACTGGCGTGAGGATGGGGCGCGAAGGTCTTAAGGATGGAGAGTGCCCATTGCAAGGCAAGCAGTAATGACTATGGATCTCTGCCTGTCAGCTTTTACTGTTGGGAGTTAGTCCACCCTGAGCCTGTAAGCTGTTCAGCTGTTCAGATATCTGAAATTTAGAGCCTTACAGGCGTGCAGGTACTAGGCTTTCACTCAAACTGCTACCTGCGTTATCTTATAGGGCCGGGACCTGAGCACCCCTCTAAATCCCTGAGTGAAATCTGGGTCAGTGCTGTTCCAGCATGGCCATGGATGTTTAGATAAGAGGTGCGTGTAGCTCTGGAGACAAATACTCGAGAGCTGCTATGTCCGAGCAAGGGCAATGAAAATGCTTGAGGGCAAGCTGTTACTTTCCTTAAATTATCTCCTGCTTTGCACTGCTGCTTTAAAAAAAATGTTTTATTTCCTCTATTGGGCAGCTGTACCTCAGGAATAGGCAGGAATGTGCTAATGTGCATGTGTGCTTATACAGTTTTGCAGAACCAGCTGAGTTTGTAAAACTCTTTGAAAAACACTTGGAGATGAAAGGCTGCATCTGAGCGTGTGTCATTGTAACCCGTATGAGCTTTATAGATGCACAGAAATGAAATTAACGGCTTATTTTAAAAGCAGGTGCCAGAGTTTCCCTGCATGTAATGCTCTGTCATTCCCAGATTGTGAGGGATCATTTCTCATTGTTGGCAGCTGTGCTCAGGGTAAGGTTTGTTGGGAGATTTTACGACACGAGAAAGTCATAGAATCATACAATCGGTGAGGTTGGAAGGGACCTTTAAGATCATCAAGTCCAACCATTAACCTCCCCTGACAAAAACCCCTTCTAAACCCTGTCCCTAAGTACCTCATCGACCCTTTTCTTAAACACCTCCAGGGATGGTGAATCCACCACCTCCCTGGGCAGCCTGTTCCAATATTTAATAACCCTTTCAGTGTAAAAATGTTTCCTGATATCTAATCTAAACCTGCCCTGACATAACTTGAACCCATTTCCTCTTGTCACAGAATCACAGAATGGTAGGGTTGGAAGGGACCTCAGGAGATCATCTAGTCCAACCCCCCTGCCAGAGCAGGGCCACCTTAGAGCAGGTTGCACAGGAACCCATCCAGGCGGGTTTTGAATGTCTCCAGAGACGGAGACTCCACCACCTCCCTGGGCAGCCTGTTCCAGTGCTCTGCCACCCTCAAGGTAAAGAAGTTCCTCCTCATGTTTAGGTGGAACTTCCTATGTTCGAGTTTGTGCCCATTCCCTCTTGTCCTGTCACTGGGCACTAACGAAAAGAGTCTTACCCCATCACACCACCATGTGTTAGTGAAATAGTGTCCTGTTAAATCAGGGGTGATATTAAGATACAGATCTTGCGTCCTCCAGCTTCAAAGGTTTATTTCCCCAGAGGAGACACGGGGTTTTGTTGTCACTGCCAGACGCTTTCTCCGACCTCAGCCCGTTGCAGACTCTGTCTGGAGCAGGTTCTCAAAATCCAATCTCAAGCGCAGCGGGGGGCTGCTTCTGGTGATGAAGCTGTTTTCTCTTCTCCACTCTTCATTAGGAGAATTTCTTCTATTTATGTAAATGGACTTCCTTAAATCTCAGGCTCTCCGTCAGGTGGGGAAAGAGAGAAAACGAGCGCACAACTGACTGGCTTGTGTCCTGCCAGCACCTTGCGCCGTTCCCAGTGATAAGCACGGAGATGTGCGTCCTTCATGTGAGAGCAAAGGATGGCAACAGCCGTGCCCGAAAAGCCTGGCGTCCACCCTGCTGCCGGGCTCGGCAGCCAGCAGCAGGAGGGGGCCCTGGGCATGGGTCCGTTTTGGGATGTGTGGGGAGGGGCAGCCAGGATGTCAGCAGTGCCTGTCCGGCGGCCTCCTGGCGGGGGGCACTTTAGGAACTACCACCCACCCATTCGGACCCTGAATTTAAAATAACCCTTTATTTATTTATTAATTTTTCTTTTTTTTTTTTTTTTTCCAGTTTCGTAGGACACCAGTTAGGTAAGTCCTGGCAGGGCCTTGG
>VXBO01012520.1:32059-171576 GCA_013400135.1 Rhinoptilus africanus
TGGCTCCTGGGGATGTAAGCGCGCGTCGCAAATGGCGCACCGAGGTCCCAGAAACCTCAGCCCCATTTTCTTCTTTTTGTTTCGTGAAACCGAATTATTGAATAAAATCTGCCTTGCCGTTCAGGCAATGGAAATGCTTGCGTGCTCTCTGAAAAGCGCCGGCATTTCAGTGCGTTCCTTGGGCGGGGGCCCGCTGCGGGTGCCGAGGAGCTGCCCTCCGCTGCCTTATCTTCCAGCAGGAATGTGCCTCTGCGCGACTGCAGCTTGCAGGTGTTTTCCCGCTTTTCTGAACTTCACAGCTGCAAATTCCAGTTTTATCTTTGCTCAGCGGTTCGGTGGGTCCCCGTCGGGTCGCTGGAGCGGACGGAGAGCGTTTCGGGCTTTTGGCTTTCGTTGCAGAGGCTTCGGCAGAGCTAAAGGTGTTGCACAAGTGCGTTTTCCTACAAATGGAAAAAGTCACGAAGAGGCCATGCGTTGAATTTGGCTGTCTCGGCATTTTAAATGTGCTGGGGCAAATTACTCATGTATTATCCTAATATATTCCAGGTCGCCTTAGAGATAAGGTGTGATTGTTAATTAGTAGTAACACAGAAGCGTTTAAAAAAATGGAAGAATTTGGTATATTTTTTTATCACTACCTTCTCTTTGAGAAAGACATTTTCTGAGCCAATTTTTTTTTTTTCTCTTCTCACAGGAGTGATCATATCAGCTTCAAATAAAAATGCTTTCATCGGTAAGATGGAGCCAGATTTGGGCTCAAAAATTGCAGCAGAATGAAACGGATTGCTACTCTCTTCCTCTTGCTGCACATTTTGTTTTGGAAAATAACCTAATTCTACATAATTGTCATGTTCTTTTTTATTTAAAAATATTTTTTGTTTTATTTTGTGTTTTTCATTGTTTAAAATTATTTCTAGATACTGTATGTGCTGTTAGCATTGATGTAGCACATACAGTATGACATGCAGTTCAAACATTCTATCACTTAAACTTTATTTTTTATTTTATTCTAAATGTAATTTAGAGTATCTTCTGCTCAGTGCTGACTGAAATATTTTATCTTCCTTTCTTTTCTGTGTCAAAGCATCAAACTATCCTAGGAGAGAAAAAAACATGTTTTGATCGGTACTAGGCAGCAACTGCCCTTAATGGTTTTAAAAATAACACTTCTTGGTAGAATAGAAGGATATTTAAATTACGATATGTCATATTATGACATGTCGGTATTAGTCAGTGCATAATTCTATTGATTAGTCATGAAATAACAGGAGAATATGAAGTAAGAGAACTTCCATAAAATAGAATATATTTTAAAATGAAAATTCAAAGTCCTAAAATTGACTCTGGAAACCAGATAGGGCCTAATTCTTGTTTCACTCCAGATAGTCCATTTATTGTGAAATTGCTGAAATATTTGGTTTTATCCTTGGATCAAAACCAAATTTCAAAGCATCAAACTTAATGAGATAAGAAGTTCTGAGTTTCAATCAGCTCTGAAATTAATGTATGCTGTTGGAACTACAGTCCTAAGTCCTCAGGTAATTTTTTTTTCTCTTGTCCATATTTTATGACTTCATGCTGCGCTACAAATATTGCATAATATCAGCGATCATCATACATGGAGAATTTTACTTTTGTGAAACTTGCCTGTAGAGATTTTATGAGTAGAACAGAGTTTTATTTACGGTATAATTTAAAACTGCTAAAAAGCTCTATGGAGCATCTGAGACACAAGATCAGTTTTAAGTATGTGGCTAAGTTCATTTTGACAGCAAAACAACTTAAGCACGAGCCTACAGATAAGCAGCTGATTATGCTGGAAAGGCCACCACATTCCCCTGGCCTCTCCTTCCCACTGAAATGCTCGGGGTACTAATGCTGCTGTAGTTGCATGCTGTGCCAGGCTGATCATCTGAAAACCAACCTAGCAGGACAAAAAGCTGTTTGCAGATGAATTGGTCCCCTGACATGGATCACTGTTTGGCTACTTGATTTCTCGGTACATGAAAGCCCTGGGTAGGGAGCAGGAACATGCTGATGTGCTGCAGGGTAAAGGCAAGAGCCAAGCAGCCTCAGCTCGTGGCAGCATAGACTTGTATTGGATTAAAGTAACCATGTAAGCACAGCCTAAGTAACTTCAAGCTTTGTTTACTTGTGTGCATAAGACTGTTTGGGCATACTGGTTCCTGGCTAACAGAACAAGTACATACAACGCTGTGTGAGAGCGATGGTTACAGATAAACATAACACCCGTTTCCTCCACCCCCAAACAAACAATTCCAACGTATGCATCCTTTTGTGGCCAAAGAATGCCGGTATCGGCAATGTAGAAATGGGAATACCATGTAATAGTCAATGTCTATCTACTTTTACCTCTTTCCCCATCTTTCTCCTGTGACAGTGCCTGATGAATTCCAGCTGCTGCCTGCATGTCTATTAGATAGTGCCCCATGCAGTGTATGTGAATGGAGAGTTCTGACAAGCCCAAGCCCCCTGTATACATGGGAAATGAGCTGCTGATTTAAGCAGGTAAGGCCTTGTAGTCACCACAAAGTTTGCCTAGCTTCATCTCTGAGTGCTGGGGCCACTACCTGTCCCTGCCTGTGTAGTGGCAAGAGGACAGGAGTGTTACCTCAGCAGCCTTGGGTGCATTTTGGAGTTTCTAGTGACTGCAAGCACTCTTGGGTGCAAACAGCTGGGACAAGTCACAAATGCCTTGCAGAATGTCCAAGGAGAGATTTCAGTGAGGACATGCTCTCAGTTTACTCTTCTGGATCCTCTCAGCTGAACATTTACCACACTAGGCCTGGAAAGACTGAGTCATAATACCGGTACTCAAAACATTTTATCTCCCATCACATTAAAACGCATTAAATGCACTTACAGTTAATGGTGTTAGATAACTGAATAGTCTCATTGGAATTGCCTTCCAGTTTGTGGGTGCAGTCAATTCACCCTGCTTCTGGTGCTGCAGTTAAATGTCATATTCTTTACCCCTTCGCACCTCTCCAAGCTTGTCCCAGTTATTTCTCACACCTCACTGCACAAATAACTTATTTTGTCTATGATTTGATGGCATAATTGTGTGTATGAGTACTCCTTAACCTGTGAGTCTACTGTGGCAGCAAAACCCTACTGCATAAACTGTTTAAATTAACTTAACTTATTTTGACTGAGTTGGCAGATGGAAGAGGACAAGAGGAGGTCAGTGATCAGTAGTGACTTCTGTGATGCTGACTTTGAAATGATGCGGCCAGTGCCTTTTCCCAGCAGGCCAGTGCCTGCACCTCTGCTTATGTAGGAGGCTGGAATGATAATCTCTCTGCATTGTTCAGCAAGCCATTTCTTCTACAGCCAAAATATCTTAATTCTTTGACTGCCCTCAAACCCTGAGTCAGGGTACCCTGGACTCACCTGAAGTGGCACACATAGCCCTTTGCTGAGCAGATGCAGTTCTGGCAGTGTTCTGCAACAATGAAAGATAGTTTTTTCTCTCCAATGTGCATTATTTATAAGCATTACATTTTGCTTGGCATCATATAGCTACTGTCCATCCTTCTGGAAAATCTTATTGCCTGACTAACCTAAATAACTGTGCACCATTTGGAAATGTTGTTGCTGCCCTTCCTAATTCCCTATCCAGGTCATCACTGCCTGTGTTTAAAGACAGCAGACCTGGCATGGCACTGGGAGGGTCTCTTTGCCGCTTTTGGCCATGAGAAGAATTTACTCTTGATTTTCACGTCATTGCTTTCTTATTTTCAGGTCATTTTTGCTGCATGAAATTACCTCGTCTTACAGCCTAGGATCATTTTGGATGTGGACACCTGAGTGAAAGTCACTCTGTTACAATGGCGTAGAGAGCCTCTGCAGGTTAGCTGATGAATACTGCGTCATTAAACTGCAATGACTCTATCATATCCACCCCACATCTGCAGTGCCTTTGTTGGCAGTCTTTAGAGTGCCTGCAAAGCTTTGGCAAACGGTTCTCCAGTGCCATTACCAACATGTTCTAGAAAACAGATGACACATGATTTTTGTAGGACAGAAACCACGTTTGTGAGAAATGACAATGTCTGCGTGATCTTCTGGGGACATCTTGTCTCTTTTTAAACTATTTTAACATGTGAGGCCCAGTGGTGTCTAACTCAGCTCTTCAGCTTTCTGAAAAAAAGGTACAAAACTGTGCTGTTCTCCCAGCCACTGAAACAGGAACTGTTTTTAATGAGTTCACTTATTTCTGTGAAATAACCTGACTTGATTTCACCCAGACTCATGAAGGTAAACCTAGGAAGTGGGTACTTTTTACATTCATGCCTGTGCTCTAGCATAAGCCACTAATGGTGATGCATTCATCTCCTAGTCAGGCTGGTTTAGGAGCTAAAAAATGCAGGTTTGGGGTAGGAACTGCTTCAACACATTTAGTAATAAAGATGGGTGGAAAGGAATCCTTTATCTTCTCAGAAATGTAGTCTTTGCTGTGCTCGTTTCCCTAAAGCCTCACCAATCATCCAGTGAGTGCCCAAGTTACTTCACATATTTCCTGGATCAGATTCCATTTCAGACTCTCATTTCAAGATTACGAGACACTGAGGCTGTGTATATGCTAGCACATGGTGTTAGAAGCATAGAATTGTCTAGATTGGAAGGGACCTTTAAGATCAAGTCCAACCATCAACCTAAGACTGACAAAACCACCACTAAACCATGTCCCTAAGCACCACANTCCTCAGGTCCTTTTCTGGTGGGTGAGCAGGCCTGCAAAGCAGAACGGTTGGTGCTGATAAGGATGCAGGAACCACGCACTCTAAAAATTTCAAGAGGCTTTTATTTTAAATTTGTTCTGGCCTGGTCCCATAAAGTGACCACCACTTTGCAACTGGAGCACATTCAGTGCATTCCCGAAGTGTATCTTCTGGTCTAGTTTCATCTGAGAAGCATCTAGATTGTCTGCTCTGAGACACGAACACAGCATATTAAGTGAAAATGGAGAGGTTTGCTTCAAAAGCATGTTCCTGATCTGAACTGAAGCACTAATGTAGACAAATCCTGAAAGGACCTCTAGATAATTTGTTTTAATACTTCGGGCTATTTATTTTTCAAACTCAATTTTGGCTCTTCTGATTTCCCTCTTGTTTTTTGCTCAGTCATTTATCATTGCCTTCATTATGACTGGTTTTCCAAACATGCAACTGCATGCTAGTCCAGCCTGAATAGCCCTTTGAATTTTCCCGTTTAGCCATATGTTATTTCCTTGGGGCCTTTTATTAATGAACCACCATTGGTGATGATTCTGTGTTGGCCCCAGGTGGCTTGTTTATTTCCCGTCTCTAATGTCAATGATTTGTGAGTCTGAACACAGTACCTCTCCAGCTTCAACCCCCCGCCCCCCTCCCCCCTGCTTCATGTAACAATTATACATTTATGAATGCATTTGTCATAGTTGATTATCTAGGACTTACAACATGCTTGTTTCACAAGTGTCATTTCTACTCTATTGTTCCTTAGGTCCTTGTTCTCATTTGCTTGGAAGCAAGACAGAACAAGCAATTACTGTCAGCTGTTTTACAACTGGAATGAGGGGACTGGCTTTCTGAACTGCTCCAGGAGATGGAGCAGAGCTGGTGCGCTTTACCTTGATGAAGAACCTTCTTGAAGTTTCTATATGGTCTCACAGCAGTGTGAAGGATGACTGTAGAGAAGGCAGTTTAGTAGCTAGGAGAAGTCACCTCAAAGTCAAATGGTCAGAAGTGGATTGAGGACTTAACTGAGTGCCATTTATTTTCATGATGAGATCACAGAAGGCATTTGGAACTAGACCTTTCTGGCTGCCTGTCACCATAGACCTTTTAAAGTTCACTTTTCAAAATGCACGCGTTCATTTTGCAGGTGGATTTGCATATGCCAGGCCGGCAGTTGCACGCACAATTAGATGGCTGATTATATGTGAACAATTCACTGAGTTATTACCTCATTTGTGCTCAGCAACTGAGAAACTGCAGGCAGGTACCGTTATAAGAACTGGATTCTTTAGTGAAAAATTCTTTTAGTTCTGGCATTTTCCCGGTCACCCTTTGCAGCCTGTGAAATCAAGAAGCGTGTCAGCTGTCTAAAAGAAGCCTACATTTGGACTCCTAGATTCAGACATGTTTAACATCAAATAAAAATTGCCTAATTTTAGGCCTGCCTACTACAACAATTTAACTGAAGACCTGCTTGTGTGCGTGAGAACATTTTTGTGAGCACATGGCCTAGTTTGCATGGGTGCAGGGCACTGAAAGGACAATTAATGAAGTTCTGAGTTTGGCCTGACTCAGCAAATTTGTTCCCAGCCTAAGGGTATTTTCACCACAGTATAAATGTGCTCTGGCAATTCCTCCTGCTGTTGAGCTTGCCCGAGGTGAGGTCTTTTTCAGGAGGAGTCAATTCCTCGGATGCTTTCCCACCTCTGCGTCTTTTCAGTGCTTTCTCGCCTCCATGTGTATTCACTGATTCCAGGGTAAAGGCTTTCTGTAGCTTTGTGGCAGAGGTGAGCCTTGCTGTGGTGGGATTGTTTGGGTATCAGACAGTGGGGGCTGCAGGGCAAGGTGGGTAATTTTGGCTCCTGCTGTTCCTCATTGGCCATCTGCAGGGGCCCGTGTGTCGTTTGATCTAATTCCTGGGAATGCTGTCTGAGATAATTGATCCCAATTTTCTTGACTATGCTCAGCTTAAGGCTCAGCAGGCAGAGAGATGTAGTGCAGATAAGGTGTGCCTTGTTTACTCCTGAACCAACTGGGTGTACCAAAGGGCAGCGGTGCTGCCTCAGGTACTGCCAACTGCTCCTCAGACCCAGGGGATTCAGAAGCATCCATCTTTGAATTTTTCACGTTATTCAGTAGGAAAACTATAACAAGCGCAGGTTTCCCTTGCAGTTGAGCCTTTACTAAAGCAAAATGGAATTAGTCTGCTCATTGCTTCTTTATGGCCTGATAAATAGCTATCACAGCAAATGGATTATAACTTGTTAATGCTGGATTTTTTTCTTCTCTTTTTTTTTTTTTTTTTGTGTGTGCGTGTGAGAAATCTCAGGCCTTACATCCCCTCTCTTAGCTGGGGGTTTTTCTAAATGAATGAGGTATCGCTTGAGGTTGAAACCTAAACTACTGCACCCCTCCCTTACCCCCAAGGAGGGAGGACTAGTTGGATTAAGCTAATCCTCTTGACTCGAAACCTCATTGACTTGGATATTAAATGACATTCCAGATGGGACCACACTAGGAGCTCTGTGCTCTGTTCTGGGCATGGCAATACCAGAATGGGCCTCCTCTCACTTCAATTTCTCTTGTAATGTGGGCTGTGCGGTGCTGTAGGGCAATGTTTGACCTAAAAATGAAGGAATTATTTTCATATGTCCCCAAGAGTGGCACTTTCAGCCATGGTGAAGTAGTGTCATCTTAAAACAATTGATTAGAAGAAGTGGTGGCATCTTTCCCAGAAACTGTACTCCCTGGCATGAAACTGTAGGATGTTTCCTTGATGTAGTAGACTGCATGTGGGAACTGCGAGGGTACAGTGGGCAAGTGGAGTTTGGATGGCTTTCAACTAGCTGAACCTAGGAAATGAGCTGGGAACTGACTGCGTCTGCCTCGGCCAGTGCAGACAGTGAGTAGAAATGAATGGAGAAGGACCACAAACTTGCTGAGGCTTTCTTTATATGTATATATTTTTAAATGCTTTTCTGAGCTTGCCTAACCATGTGCTCTGGACGTCCAATCAGCCAGGTAACCTCCTCATCAAGGTGCGGGCTAAAGGAAAGGGCTGTGAGGGTTTTAGCTCAGTAGCTAGTCTTCGTCTGTGTGGCCCAGGCTTAAGCTGTAAACTGTGAGGTGCTTAGGGGCAGGGATATGGACTGAAAGTGGGTCTACCATGCACCAGCAGTTTTGTGGTGGAAATCAGCAGGGCTCCTCTGTCTCGTGATGAGTATTTCCTGAAACAGAGAAGCAGACCTTCCCTTGTTTCACAAAGTGCCATCCGCATTTCTGTGGCAGGCAAATAATGCAGAGCAGCCCCCCACGAGGTGTTTTCATGGGGCTCCTGAGTGGTGGAGTAGCTGCAGGCAGACAACAGAGTTATTCTGCTCTCTGCACCCACCAGCAAGTTGGTGTGAACTCGTGCCAATGAATCTGGGCTGCTGCTAAGCAGGGGTAATGTTTTTGGCTGGGACAACGTAGTACGTGTAATCTTATTTTAAGATTTGCTCTGCTAAACATTCAGATTCCCTTATTGGGACTATTGAGAAAACAGAAGCTTAATCTCCAGGGAAGCGCAATATTTCCGTGGGGCTGAACCACCTTCCCTCATTCCCTCCTTCCTTCTTTACTCCCTCCTCCCTTGTCTGCTTCGCAGCATGCTGCGGAGCGAGTTCAAAAACACACACTGCGCAGAGAAAGTGAAACTGTCAGTGCTTTAAAAAGGGTAGCCCAGTGTAGTAAAATGTGGCAAAGCCTAGCTGCAGGCAGCAAGGCAGGGAATTAGCCTCGTGCTGCTAAGAAATAGATGTGTTTGCCTACAGAAAGCAAGCTGTAACACTCTCTCTCTCTGTGATATGACAGAAATCCTCGCTGGGATGGAAATACAGTTACTAGGGGCGGCACAGTATCTGTGTCCTTCCTTGGCGCTCGCACACATCTCAATGACTGAACCAGGTCCTGAAAACCAGGTGTGGAGGGGAGGGTCTGTAGGCTCTGAGAAGCGATGGCCAGTTTGCAAGGGATGGTTGCCCTTTTCGGGGAGCTTCGGCACTGCACCCGCAGGTGGGAAACCTCCACGCTGAGCTTTCTGTTTGCTTCTGTTCCAAGTAGCGGGGTGGCCGAGGGGAGAGGAGTTCAGGGGGCTGGGTTCAGGGTGCAAGGCTAACTCTCATATTCTGCCTAGGTGCTGTCTTGAGCTCAGGGGTGACAAATCTTTGGTGGTCTATACGCAGGGTGTGGTGCTGTAATTGTATTGCGGTTGCTGAGGTGAATATGTGCCAATTTTGCACTTTTAGCGTCCCCTTGCTCCTCCTCCTTTGGTCTGGCCAAGGTGAACTGGCCTTCTCTGGCAGCAGAGCTAAGCTCAGCCTTGCTCCTCTGATCTGAATGCTATTTGCTATCGGTTCAATGCTATTTGCCATCAGTTCAATATCAATGCTATTGCTAATCAGCTGTTTGCAGCGGCGTTGAGCTAGATAACACTTCCTAGCCAGACTTGGCTCTCTGGCTTTTGGGTTGCGTTGTATTCAGAATTTTTCTGTCAAAGCTGCTTTCACATGCCATTACAGCCCGAGATGGCACCAAGCTTGTAAGAGAGATGATCCCATGAGATTTAACATTTACATGAACTCTCATCCGACTGCTTATGGGATTTGCAGTCCCTGAACTCCATAAACATTTTACCTCTGATTCACGCTTGACCTAAAGCTTTTCTAGAGGCCTGAATCCTGCCCTAGGCTTGCTCTCTGCCAAGTTCAGGCAATGGAAATTTTAAAGCAGGTTACTTAGAGACATGAATATGGATTTAACTACTGCAGCAGACCAGTGCTTTATTTCTGGAGCTGCCTCTTTTCACTGAAGGCCACAGACAAGACTGAAAAAAATAAGGCTGGCCTTGGAAAGAATGTGTGTGTTTCTATTATTTGTCCTTATCTTCACCAGCATAGCTGCTTAATGTCCAGAAAATGATCCTGTTCTTTTCAAAAAGATGGCTGTACTTTTATCACAATGACTTTCTGTTGCAGAAAATTCCCCAGACTGGCTCTGAACCTCTTTGAGAAGTATTTCCTTTTACTAGTTCCAAATGTATGGAACTCTAATCTCATCAAGTGTGTGCTTGTTGCTCTTGTATGGTGCTCAGGAACATGGGTATTATTGTGGGTATTATTATCTTCTGATCAGCAGCAAAGCACAAATCTGTTGAGTAGCGAATTATTTTCTCCAATTGAATGGAGTTTTTCAATCTTTCAGTAATCCTGCTTTTAAATCTCATCAACCAGAATGATTTTTTTAATATCATTTGTATCTAGAAAATAACAGCTTTTCTCAGGGAGAGTAATAAGTTAGAAAAATGGCATTAGTTTGCTACCTAAAGTGTGGCCATATCATCATACATACTTGTGCATACTCATACTGCAGTTTTCAAACAAAGTATCAGAATGGAAGGCCTTTATTAAATTGCTCCTGATGTTTAAACTTGCAGCTAAATCCATTTCTGACCAGTCTGTAACAATACAACACAAAGCAAACTATAAGGGTTAGAGGCAAGCTCTCTGAAGATGCTTTGCACTTCAAAAAGGTGATCAAGAGCAAATCTCAATTTTTGATGCAATTGGTTACAAAGTTCAAGTGCAGTTCAAGCATCATTCCAATGTCAGTTTAATGGCACGGTAATCAAAGAAAAAGGTTCTGAACCCAAAGGCTTACATTAGTTTTCTATTCACTCAGAGAGCTTGTTCTTCTCCCTTTGTACACCAGACTTGTTGGCTTAGATGTGTTGCATAAAACAACTGTGAAAAAGCTGTGTTGATCTAGATCAGTTATGCACACAGCTTCTCTGCTGACTGTGAACAAGTCATGGGGAATTTCAACGATGGTGTAAATTTCAGGTTAGTAGTGGGTTAGTAACAAAACTGCCATAGTGAACATGATCCATGGATTTTTCTTGTGTTGTTTTATGTCCTTCCATCAGTTGTGCTGTTCAGTTTGGGATTAAGGTGTAAACTCAAATGGGTTTGTGTCCTCAGCCCATGGAATCATTATGATGAGCTGCCTGAAGACCTGAACCTAGAATTTACCAGAGCAGTGGTCTGTTTAGCCTGGTGTGTCGCCTCCAGCTGCCACTTAAAATACATGTATGTATTACACATCAAACCTGCTATGTACAACGACAGTAATAATGCATAACTCTAAAATAGTGCCTATCATCAATAGGTCTCAAAATGCTTTGGAAGTGTTGTCAATATTCATGTCCCAATTTTACAGAAGAGGAAAGGGAGACCTGGGGAAGCAGATAACCTAGCGGCGGTTGCCCTGCAGGCTGGCGGTATAGCTGGCAACAGAACCGGCTGTCCAGGGTCTTCATCCTATGTCCAGTCTTTAAGGTGCATGGCTCTGAAACAAATGCTGATTAAAGCTGAATAAAGTGCACAGGCTCCTGCTCACTCAGAAGTTAGACAACGGCAGATTCAGCACTGCTTGCGCTACCTTGTCAAATATACAGTGGGATTACACAGAGTTTTTCACAGGATAGTCTGTAGGGTAGGATTATTCCTCCAGAGGTGAATCATGGCGTAGGGAAGGAGGCTGCTGCCTGGAGTCTCGTTTCTTGTTGCTGAAGTAGGAATATGTGTTAAGGTACAAAACATGGGCCTGCTGGTGGTGGAAGGACCCTGCCTGATAAAGAACAGCCTTACTGCTGGCCTACTGTGCCACAAAGCCTCTGTGTGATCCTGGGACAACCATTCGTGCCGCCACAGGTGGTCATGAATGGTGTGTTCCTAATTTCCTGAATTGCTTGCAAGCCTAGGGGCTCATTTGAGGCGCATGCAGAGCTGCTGCCAGTAGTATGCTACAGAAAGCAATTCCTGCCTATTTCAAATTGGGCACCCACTCTGACCAGACACTTTCATTGCTTCAATTTCCTAACGAGGGAATAATATTGTCTGCCCTGCCCTCCGGGAAGTGTTGTGAAAATAAATGAATTGATGTTGTGCAAGCACTGAGATCCAGATTTTCAAAGGTGTTTATTCAAATACAGACAAATATGTAGGGCATTATACCAAACACTCCCAGCAATGCTGGTCCTAATTATTTAAAACTCTATTTAAACGTCTGTCTGCATTCTTGGGCTCCTGAAGAAACTATTGAGTCTTTAGGCCTTGGAAATTCTAACACTGTGAATGCCACAGAAAAGGAAACCAGTAAGGAAGTGAATAAGCATATATTTAAGGATATAAGCTGAAGGAAATTCACTGTGAGAGGTAACAAATTTCTTCAGAGACAATTTGAATTGTGTGCTATAAATAATGTTTGCCAATGCTGAGCAGTTATGGGAAAACAAACTAGTGAATAGGTGTTTGTTAAGAGAGTGTGTCCCATTCCGCGTGTGGATTGAGGCATGGGGCTGAACGAAAAATGGCATGTGGTTGTGTTGTTAAAAGCTGTTGTCTGAGCATATAGATATGAGAGAGGTCAATGAGGTTTCTACAAAGATGCTGCGAGTTTTGAATGCAGCCATTTTGTGCACAAATTCTTTGGTTGCTTGAAAGAAAAGGGAAAGTGATCCTGGGTCCAGCCCTCTGAAAGCTAAGGCTGGGACATTTAGCTATGCAGGCTATCTTTCCAGCATGTGCAGGCATTTACCCTAACGAAGAGTGATAGGCAGCTGCTGTTCCCAGTCTGAACCAGCAGCAATGTGTCTCACAGATGCACTGGGAAAGGTGGGCTACGAGCATCTTCAGTTCTACTCAGCTTCATGATAGCCCTTCAGCCTTGCAAACCTTCCCCTTGTTCTTTGCATCCTCTCCTCACTGACCGCTCCTCCTGCCCTGCCCCAGCCTCTCCTTCTCAAAGGAGCTGATTTGATTTCTGTGGCCCTGCTTGTTCTCCTCACTTGGCAAATTGGTAATTCTTTTCTCTTCCCTCAGGAATTACTTTTGATGCACAGCATAGTCTAGTTCTCTGCCTGATATTTCTCTCTTTTCCTATGATTTTTATTTGTGCCCTGCCTCCATGCTACAGCCCTGTCTTACATCCCTGGTTTTTATATATCATAGTCTTCTTCCTTGGGCTTCTCCTTCAGTCTTGGTCTTCTCCTGTTCCCAGACCCCTCCTCCCTGACTTCTTATCTCAGTTTATTTACCTGAACAGGCCCATGTTTCTCAGTGTTGCGTATGCCCAGACACCAGTAAGATCTGACTCCCCTTTTTCCCTCTTCTTTCTTTAACCTCTTCTTCCCACCAGCTGCTCCCCCTCTTCATGTCTCTCTTGTCATTTGCTGACAGTGTGTTTCCTCACCTCTGAGCTTCATGTCCATTTCTGTGTCTCCCTTTCAACTGGTTCTGTTTCCTTCCATGGCTCCAGCTCCTGCCCCTCGCAGCACCAGATCCCCTGTCCCCTCCATCCTTGTGGCTGCCAGTCACATGCTTTTTGCCTTGTGGTCCCAGCTCCCCTTTCCCTTGCTGTCTCAAGCTCTTAATCCAAGGAGCTCCTTTCTTGATGCGCTCCAGTCCTTTCTTCCAACTCTCCCCCATAATTTCTCTCATATTATCTCTGGATCTCAATATTCTCTTTTTCCTTCTCCTGAATCCTTTTCCTCTCTTCAGTGTCTGAGTCACTCTACTGTTGGATGTCATCAGGGGCAGCATCAGAGTGCAGCAAAGCAGTTTCCTGCTCTCAGGCCCGGCGCCCAGCCTCATGCCAGCCTGAAAAAGCCAAAAGCAGACTTTGTAGGTTTCTCCTGGTTGTATCTACAGCCTGAACAACAGTAAGAGCTGTGGAAGGAACAGGTTCAGAGAAGAAGAAGAAAAGTTCAGACAGAATGGCCAGAATCATTAACTGCTGAAATTGAGGAAGTCTCTGCTAAGGATGTATGACGTGTGGTTTCTCTAGGATTTATAATTAAATTCACTTGGACTTTTATGGCAGAAGGTAAAAGCCATAACATAGATAGATAAGTTTTAGGCTTCTGCTAAATTTTAACATCCTCTCCAGTGCTATGGGTGTAGTAAGGCTCTTCAGAGGAAAGCTTTTCCTTTAAGTGGTGAGATAATTTATCAACTCCAAATCTCATTCTGGGAAACTGCACAGTGATTTTGGCCGAACATTTCAAAACAAACAACAGACAGAATTCCATCTGAGTTTAGTGCCTGTCATAAAAACTTTCCTCCCAGTTAAAGTTTGACTAGGTGATGGGTGCACCAAAGTGAGGTGTTATCACTGGCACGTTGTGCTGTGTCACTAGTTGGCAGTTCCTACTAACCCCAGTTGGACTTTGTTAATATCATTTCATTTTCTAGCTTTCCCCTTTGCAAAACTATTAGCATTAGCACTGCATTTTAGAATTTGGCCCTCAAAAATCATGGCACTGAGTGGTACTGGCTGCCTACCAGGCTATGTGTGTGAGAATTTTATTTTTTTTATCCTGTTTGGAATTTGGTAAATTTATAAGATCTCCCCACACCCTTTCTCTGCAGGAGTTACTTAATTTCTTTGTGAGCTTTGCTGCTAAACTGTGCATAATTTGGGGTTTTCATTGTTCTTACCCTGCTTTTGAAGTTGCTTTGTGATTTTTGAAAAGATGTTAATTTTCCTTTTGTTGTTTTCTGTTGGCCACTTAATCCTTTCCCATTCTAATTGTTATTCTTATTGGTCTCCTCAAACTTTTCTGTTGTTTGAAATGTCTGTCATCTAAAACTTGCCTTTGTTCTTCCAACAATGATTTTGGGAGCCTCCCTGCTGAGCTGCATTCCAAATGTGTGTGTGGCTGTGGATGGGGGGATTTTGGCCTTCCTTGCTCTTTGACGCCTCTCTTTCCTATATCTGGGCTATCAGCAAATACAAGCAACTCAGAGAAAACACTCCAGTTCTGCTTCCTTTGACACTGATGCCAGACAGCACAGAATCACAAGAACTGGAATGTCACTGTCCAAATCCCAAGTTAAACTCTACCATGGTGCATTTATCAGATATGTCTAATGCAGCAGTTGTGGGTTGACAAGTCTGACTGCACTTTAGTTCAGACAATCCTGTTAGAAAATGAATTTCCTTTTAAGTCTCCTGAGCCTCCCAGGTGCTGCTCAGCAGTTCTGCAAACGTTTAAGAGCTATGTACTTATCCTTGCTATAAAGCAAACTAAAATTATGAATCATTCCTTCAAAAATACTTTAGAATAGGATGGAATACCTGATGATATCCCTGGAGGTATATGCTAATCAGAGGGGAAGTCCAGATATTTATCGTGGACTAAATATTTTCATTTCAGTTCAAAGAATTTCACCTCAAAAGACCTTGGACCCTATAACTATCTTCAAAGCGGATGTAGGAATCATAGTTGTGTTGACTTCTGAGTACCTTAAGATCCCAAGGTCCAGATTTTAAAGCTATTTGGGTACCAAGATTTAGATACAGCTGTATAATGGGAATATTAGCTACCGAAGCCTAAAATGGAGGTCCTGGACTCAACTGTAAGTGGGTACCAACTCCGTGGCCTGGAGGAGTGCAATAATAAAATAGCTATTGGATGAAAATGGGATGTGGGTGCTTCCTTTCTTGGCAGGTGGTTTGTTTTTTTTTTTGTCTCCAGATGGATGAGTGTAAGTTCCAAATATGAGGAGACGATTTTGGGCTCTGACTTCTGCAGGGAGAGAGATGCCCCATTGCCATCCTCTCTAAAGTGGTAAGGTTCTAGGGGTGGGTGGGATTTAAGGAACTTGCTAGTCCTTGGAACTCCACTAATGGCTGTCTTAGGCAGCTCCTTGCTTGTGTCATTCATTTCTATGGATATCGAAGCAGCTCTTCCTGGAAGGCCTTGGTGCTACCACCAACATCATGGCTTCCATTCAGTGACTTAGCAGCTCAGCACTCAGCATCACAGTGTGGAATTCCCCTCTGGGGATCTGACCCTGAAATGCATGTGCCCTGTTACATTTACACATCTCTTGTCCTGGGTGGAAATGACTTAGGAAGCTGAGTCACCGAGGTACTCTGAAAAATATGTTAGTTTATGAGAATTTGTCCCTTGCTGAACTTCAGGTGACTGGATATGGTGGAACTGTGACAGTCCAGTCTTCTCATCAGTGACTGTGTTGTGTCCTGGCACAAACTGGTTTGGCTTGAAGTATTTGAGCCTGCGGAGCTGATTTAAAGTTATCTGCTATGATCAAGAAGAGGGCAAAACCACAAGGAAATGGCCATTGTGTACCACAAAACATGGTATTCTTGATCAGTGCTAAATGTTTTCTCTTTCACTAATGTAGAAAAGACTTGGTCCTAAGAAAGCTTTCAATTTATTACAGCACAAAGTCGTAGCATGAGTATACCCATAAGTCATGCACTGTTTTTCTAACTACAGTCATACAAAGTCTACTCAATGGCCTCTGCAGGTCTTTTGGAAGCCTTAAAGATTGAGACAGCCTCTTTTCCACGTCCACTCTGCTGCTGGAAAGCCTCACCTCTTGGCTCCCTTGTGGCCTCAGCCAGTGGTGAGAACTGGCTTTGAGTTTGCTGAAGAGGCTAGTGTCTTGAACAGTCCAGTTTCCTGGCTGGCTGCTGGCCTAGGGCAACACTTGCTGGGCTCAGAGAGGTTCACAGGACAGACAACACTGTCCTGATGGCCTGATGGCACACACATTTGCAATTTCCATCCAAAATATTTGAGTTCCTGAGAAAGCAAGCTTGGGATTGACTATGAGGCTTTGTAAATGTATGCCTTTTGACCAAACCATCTTGGACAAGAAAAATCTCAACCCTAAGGGAATGCTGCAGAACATCAAAGGTTTCATTCAAGGTCTGTCTAAATATGTCTGGTTGTAACTGTTCTAGGTGTTACAGAAGCAAGCTTCTTTCCCCCACCAAGAGAAACTAGCAGTCCTGGGAGATACCCAGTTTTGCCAAGGTAATTGGGTCAACAGCTGGGCTTGCAGCAACTGAAATTGTATAGCTGGAGGTCACATCTCCTCACCATCCTGACAATGTCAGTGCCAACTTAGCTTTACTCCAGCACCCCACCTTCTCCACAGCTTGAGACAAATAGCAGGTAAGCCAAAATCCACTCCATCCTATCTCTGCTCTGAAAGTGTGCCGATTTCCTAATGAATCTCCCAGCCCTGATTTGGGCACCAGTCTGTATTCAGTTGCAGGTGAGGAGCAGCTATCTTCCATATAGGAAACTTTTTTAACTTGGCAATGAGGTAGTGACAAACTGCCTTTATGAAAATGAACCAGTAATTTTTCAGTGATGCTGGTTTGATTAGAGGTGATTTGCCCAGAACACATTGCTGGGAACCAGTACACTACTGTATTTAAGTAGTTGGTCTTTGTTAGTAACAATCTTTACTTCAGTAAATTCATTAGCCTTACAGTGCTGCAGTAACAGAAAGACTCCCTTTTGACAATTAGGACCACAAGGGAGTGTTTGGGAAGATGGTTGCTCCCTCCTGGGAAGAGATGAAAGACTACAGTGGTAAAGAGAAGAGATTTTTCATTATAGATCTTAAGATTAAACCCAAGGGACTGCTTGTGCTGGAAGTCTGCCTTATGTTTTGTATCAATAAGTGATTTTCAAATGCTTGGCTCCTAGTCATGTTTTTAGGTAATGGTTCTCTAGTTTAGCTCACTCTGATTTCTTGGAGGTGGATTAGTACATAATTAAATATGTGGAACAGTGTAACGAAAAACATGATTCTATCAAAGCAAATTAATTGCTAGGTCTGGTTTTGAACTTGGCAGAATCACTGCAAACAATAAATTTGCCACATCTTCCCGAAGTACTTTCCTACTGCCCTGTCTATTTACATTATAATCCTTGGCATTTACTGCAAGCAAACATAAAAGTAATAATTTTCTTGTGCAAATAAAAAAATAGAGGGGAGACCTGCTTCTCGTGTATATTAACACTTCCGTGTCATCTGGTGGAAACTGGTTGGTATAAACTATACTTAAGCCCCTATTAGACTACTGCAGATGTATAAAGGAGACTTATTGAAAATTTAAACCAGGTCATTTATCTTCTGTTGCATCTGTAAACAGAGTTTTTCTTAAATCGCAAAGACATCATTAGTGCCTGTCTAATAGTGCATCACCAAATATTCGCCTTTGGGCTGAGGAGTTCACGTGGAAATAGAAATTTAGGAGAAATCTGACCCAGAGGTGGTTTTGGTCTATGTCTCCACGGGCAACTCCAGCTTCTAGAATGCTTAACCTGGTACTTTCCAAGACTGATAAATGGAAAGGCAAAACTGCTGCTCTGTAGAAGAGGGCTGGGAGAAGTTTCTGCTAATAACAAACTTTTAAATGTGAGAAAAGCTGAAACTTCAAGCAATGCTGAGAAGAGTCTTTATGGTAAGAGGCTAATTTGAAGGTAGAGGAGTCTCCATCTGTCTCATACACCCTTTCCCTGTACTCAACCTCAGTCTATCCTTTTAGGAGTCTACATCTTCTGGAGAGGCTGAAGAGTAGAAGGAACAGGAGAGAAAAGAGGGTCTGGCTACACAAAAACTAATGCTCCTCTATTCCTGTGGTTACTGGAATGATATACATACTTATGTATGACTTTTAAGTGTGAGGTGCTTATATTGTGTTAATGCAGTTGTTTGGATTTGTTTTTATTTCCTTTTTGGTTATTTCAGTTATTTTAAACGAGAGGAAAATGTTTGCTTACAACCACGTGAGCCCTGTAACAGACCTTTTTAATCCTCTGCACCTCGTCCATCACTGCTGTGAACAAGAAGGAGCAGAGAGCCATCCACCTTGGATGCTGCTGCTGTTTGACAGTTCTTGGCATGGCTGGCTTTCCCAGAGGAGCAGTAGCCCAACTATTTACACTGTGGTTGTGTCTGCAGTAGCATACTTGAGGAAATCTCCCATCATTAGACTGCTGGCAGAAACACTAACAGTGGGAGAACTAGCATTGGCAGGGCATTGGAGCTTTTAACCATCAAACTGGCTAATCCTCTGGGTATTCTTTGTGCCTCTCTAAGTAAAAATGAGGGCAAGCAATCCAATCCAATCCTGAACTCAGCTTTACTTTTCTTAACTTGTTTGCTGGGTCCACTTCACTGGTTCAGTGCACACTACTACATAAGCCTTACTGCACTCTCAAGGTTTCCTCTCACTTCATGCAAACACATAGAGATTTGCTACTTCATTTGGTGAGAGCAGAATCAGGCTTTAATACTGAATTATCAGTCGTTTACAATGACAGAAACCAATTCTATTGATTATTTCCCCTTTGGCATAGCCTTGCTTTATGCGAAAAGCGCACACAGTTGTTAACCTAGTTTTCAGAGCTGCAATGTGTCCTCCAGCATGGAAAGAACCAGTGTTGCAGTGGTAGGTTATTTTCTGTTTGCAGTCAGAGGCTGTTTTTCTGCTCTCTGAAATGCAGGCTGAGGGAGTAAAGAGCTAGGAGAATGGCATTGTAAGAATGGGATTCAGACATCAAGTCAATCTTACTCAAGATGCTAAATCACAGCTTTTCTGTTTGTCTGATGTTTTCTGGCTTGATGAGATTTTCTTAATAGTTTAAAGATTTAGAAATCAGCTTTGTCTGCAGTAATATCTGAAAGCATTTCTAAAAATGCCTTGGATGGCAACAAGACCTCTTCATTGTCTTACTTCCAGTTAACCTGGGTCAGTTCAGAGTTTTTCTTAAATGGCAAAGAAACCACCAGTGCCTGCCTAATAGTGCATCGCCACACATTTGCTTTTGTGCTAAGGGAGTTCATGTGAAGACAGAAATTTAGCAGAAATCTGAGCCAGAGTATCAGTGATTTTGGTGTATGCTGATCTGCAGGCGCAGAGAGGCACCTTTGGGTGGGCACTCACCAGCCTGCTCCTTTAGACTCTCTGGACTAGTTGCATCAATTTGAGCGGTATCCAGCACTGTTTCTTCTGTGGGATGTCTCTTTGTATCAGTCCAGCTACTCTTGCAGTCTAGCAGTATCTAGGCTCTTCATCCTCATTCTTCCTAGATACTACACCTATCTAGACGCCCACTTTCTGAGGACTCCATCTGTGCTGTTCCTCCTTCCTGCCTCTCTGCAGAAGGCGTCTTCCTGGACAGCCATTTGCTGATCCTGTTGCTCTGATCTACCTTCAGCAGAGTGTCTGCAGAAAAGCCACGCAGATGAAAGAAGAACTCGCCTAAGCACAGATTTCATCAGGCAGCCTACCTCCTGGAAGCGTGATTTCTAGGGTCAGAGTCCTGTGTGTCAGATTTTCTTCTCGGTTTCTGTCTTACAAGATAACTTTATAATGATATTCTGAATTTTGAAAGCCTTTCAAATTTTGTAACGCACCCTAAAATATATTTCAAGAAATTTCTTCCATTTGATGCCAGCCTGCTGGCCTTGGTGGATTATTTCTTTCTCTGTGTTTTCTAGCCTTTGGGTTCCTTAATTCACCTATTTTTTTTTTTTTTTTTATGAGTGAAACTCTTTAGGCTGTCTCGGATGTGGCTGGTGATCTTGGTCAGCCCACCTGAGGTGCCTTCAAGAGTCTGATTGTCAATAGTCATTGAGCAACCTGAATAATTTTCCTCCCTGGTTTTGCTTCTGCAATTGAACCCCCTACCTTTCACTGACAGAGTGTCAGGGTTGGCTTGCTTTTTGACTGTTAAAAGGCCTATACCACATCCTTTAGAGAGCTGAGAGCAAGGGGAGCCCTCACAGATGGGAAGGAGAGGGCTCCACACCAGATCTAGTGCTCTGCTGAGGGACTGGGCTGTACCTGAACCAATTTATTTATCCCATGAGAGGGCAACCCACATGGCAGGGGAAACTAGCCTGGTAGCTAGTATGCTCATGTGGGAGAAAGAAGTGTGAATCTCACCAGAAAAGGGAACTGGCCCCAGAGCCCTTGAAGAATGCTCCATCAGTTCCTCTTACTAGCTGGGATGGCAGTGGGACCCCATGCAAGACAGGAGTGGCATAGCCCTGCTCTTTCTGAAAGAAGATACTGAGGTGCTTCAGAACAGGGAAGGGTTCAAAGAGTGGAGTGGCATGGAGGCAAGCACTTCATACAGCCCAGAAAAAGGCAGCTGAGCCTTGGGGTGGACAGAGGATTTGAATGTATGTCCTTGGCATTTCCTCTGAGCCATCTGAAGCATCTGTTGCCTATTGAATGTCTTCTTGCGAATCCCTTTGTATGGGCAGATCCCTAGGCACACTATAATGAGCCTGGCTGTCTAGCTCAGTGCTGAGAATCCTCCTGCAGAGCTCAGCACCCAGACGTGAAGCAACTGCAGTGCTGAGTTCTGTATGTCCAGGTACCTTGGTAGGTAGGCACCATGTTGGTCACATCATTTAGAGAAGCACAAGGCTCTCATCGACTTCAGATTGATTTGTGAGTCTTCAGGGGATACCTTAGCATGTTGTTATACACACACAGCCCTGACTACATCATAACTGGTTGAGTTATGTGTTAATAACCAATATAAATAAATGAGAATGCGTCTGTCATACAGGGAAAGACAGTGTGCATATTCTGCAACACCCCCAAGCCTGTATGCTGACATTAACAAATAGCGAAGACTAGCTCTGAAGTATTTTCTTCCCTTTTGTTTTACTCGTTAATCCAGAAATGCAGATCTAGACTGGCCTTTCTGCCTGCAGTAGTCATAGCCCACGTGAAATACAGCAGAACACGTAATGATGGGACTAACATAAGTCTAAAGGATATCTTTAACCAAGTAGCTATTCAGCTTTTATTATTCCAGAACTCAAGTTAGAACTGATGAAACTTTGCGCCTTTATATGTTCATGATGTTCTTACTAGCTACAAAAACATCTCTATTCAGACTGAAAACATCTTTACTAATGAAAATGGTGCAAATTATCCTAATTTGGTTGCTCTTCTTGACAATAAAATTATTTTTTCACCAATGAATTGGTTACTAATTCCTGTTGCAAAGCAATTAATCTACCTTCTTAATACTCTCCAAACATTAGCTGTGTTTGCCTATCTAATAAAATAAATGTGCAGTTTTTACAGAAAGCTCCTCATTCATTCAGCAGATTAGTCTGTCTTGAGAAAGTGTGTCACTAAGGGACAGCATAAATCTGTGATTGTCCTTTTCTCAGGCCTTAGAGAAGATTCAGCATCTTAGATGAGTAACTGGCCACTGGATAAGCTAGCCTGCAACTGTCAGCCAAACCATCATTTTGAACATGAGAACTGGCAGTTTCCAAGTACAGCAAATACAAAGAACGTTGTGCCTATGTTTTGATTATCTAGTGTAACAACTACAATGTCCTGCAGTGTGTCTTCTCAGCAGAACTACGTGTATGGTCAGAGTTTGCTCGTATTTAGGTACATTGCCAAATCGAAGCATCTACTTTTTTCTCTCCTCTCCAGTCTAGATATTTATATTGCACCATTGCCTGCAGTAGAAATCCCTTTAGAATGTCTTTTCAGTGGAATTTTTAACTTGAAATGGCTTTTTAAACGAAGACTGTAATCTTAGCCAAATGGAAATTTCCTTGGTAAAAATATCTGGGTTTAATTACATTTTCATGTCTTCCATTAGGAAAACTGAGAGCTAAAAAATCTTCCTGGGTCTGGCAACCTAAACTTAAACAAACTGGCTAGTTGTCGTCTGACTGGTTGAATTTTTTGAGTTATATTTGTTGATTGTAGAAAACTCAAAAATAGTTTGTGGAGGGGTTTCAGTTTTGCGGTGAAAGTTTGAAAAATTCTGTGGAAGGTGAAATGAATTAAAATATTTGTATTTAGTAAGTATGTTTTTTACATAAAAGTGTCCTGGACTTCCAAGTGCGTTCTGAAAACCATCACTTTGTGCTATTGAAACACATTAGTTCATACTTACACTAGTTTTAGGTATCTAATTCAGAAGGCTGGCTTTTAGGCTGTGTAATCCAGAGAGAAAATCTGCTACACAGCATGATTCTGGACATGTAAATCAGACTCTTACTCTCAATTTCCTCTTGGAGGAACCTCTCTCTCTCCCTTGACCATATGGTATGCCCAGGGAGACCAGCTTCGAAGTTCAATGCTTTAAGATATCCTATGTTGCTATCGCACTCTGACAAAAAACAGATTAGATAAAGAATAGCACTAAGGCATTTTCTGGGACCCTTGTGATATATCAGATTATCTCTGTGTATTTGTTAACAAATAAGTAGGTTGGATAATTTTTTTGTGTGTGTGCACCACGTGTGTGTTTTTCTGTGTGTGAGAGAAAGAGAAGGAAAGATTGCGTGAATAGCTAAATGAGGTTTCCAAAAATATTGCCTCCCCAGGAATGTGTGTCTGCTGGCTGTCTTTCCCTACCCATCCTCTTGAATTCTTTGTCATTTCTGGCATTTTTGTGTCTCACAAGGCATCCTCCTCCCACAACATCATCATTCCTCCCTTAACCTCTCTTCCTTTCATCTTAGAGTGCCATGCTTCTCTTGACATAGAATCTCTCTTTCATACTTTCATAATGTCTTTCTCCACTACCCTTCAAGCCCTCTTTCACCAGTTTAGTTTCTGTTTTTCAGAGATCCCTGTTTTGCTGACGTGTCTGTAATTCCCCCATCCTTTTTAAAGAGAAGTACTGTGTTCACTATCTACCAGCCATTCGAGGTGATCACTCAAGGATCTCAGATTGCGGTAGCTAGCTCCTTATCATGCGAGGGAGAATTTCCTCAGACCCTGATGGTTCAAACATCCTGAATTTATTGAAATATTTTGAACTTGTGTTTTCTACACTGTGGCCTACCTTGCTGTTTCCTTATTAATGGTGTCATAGTTAACTTTTTTTTTTGTGAATACAGAAAGAAGCGTGTTATCATATACTTTACATCTCTGTGGGCTCTTATCCATTCTTGCTTGGAAAAGCACCACTTCTATTATTCTAATTTATTTCTTATTGCCTTTATATCCCTTGTCACTTGACATTAATTTTTATTCCTATATCTATTCCACTTCACTCATCCTTAGTTATGTGCTTTCACTTTCATTATTTGCACAAGCCCTTTTTGATATTCTGGTCAGTCAGGAACTCAGCATTGCAGGCTCAGAGGTTGCGTCAAGACCTTTCTTTTGAATCTTGTGGTTTACTACTGCACATTCAATGTAGTACCCTTTACTAACAGCCCCCAATTATCTTCCCAGAAGACTCTACCAGCCACTTAGCTGGTGAAGTCTGATCTCCTGAGATCTATTATTCCTTTTCTGCTGCTCTCATGTTTCCTTTTTCTTAGAATACTGAACTCTGTCACTTCATTCAAATTATCTCTCAATTTGTCACTCGCCAATTAATTGGAATTGGACAAAATGCATAGTCAAGCCTTAGCATCTTCCTCTACCTAAAATAAAAAGCTGCTCTCAGCATGTTGTAGGCACTTGTCCCACTGAACTCTTTGTCCAAGAAATGCCCATGAACTGTCAGATACTCTCTTTGGGTCCTTCTGATATTTACTCAAGAAAAAACCTGTTTGTCCCCCTCTCCCTTTCTAATTTCTAATGTGATATTGCTGCCACTTTTTTCATCTCTGTTTTTCACTTGATGTTCAACAAATCCATCCTTTCCCTTATGTGAGACTCATAGACCTATCTGCTAGAGGACAGATAAATGTCCATGTTTATTTCTGCCTTTCCTTCCTGTAGTGATGCTCTAGTCCTGAAATTTGTCCTGCCAGTAAGGTGTGTACGTGTTAGGCCTTTAAGAGATGATCACTACACCGGGTGGTCTAAATCCTGCTCTACATCATGTCCCTGAGCTATCTGTTGGCCCCACTGGAGTTGTACAAGCACAGCTGATGTTTGGACAAATTAATCTCCAAAACTTTTATCTTGTTCTCTTTTTTGGGTGGGGGGGAAGGGGGGAGATGTTGTTTTGTAACCAACAATAATACAAGGGTAATAGGCAGTGGACTATTCCACAGAATTTTCTGCAATAAAGGTTATCTTATACCAGCCCTATGCTACTTCTCATTTAGTAAGCAGATTCCTAATTTGGGTGAAAATGGTTTCTTTTGCTTCTGGTTAAATAAGTACTTGGATGCTTAAAAATGAAATCTGATTCCTAATTGAAACGGTTTCCTTCCATTGTGAATTTGCCAGTTTGTTATTGCAGAGTTGCACATGATTGCCAGGCTCTGTCACTGTTGTGGATAGTAAGGGAGGGGGGAAAGTCACTGAAGTATTTAATTTGAGGATAACAGTCCTGCAAATGAATGTCATAGGCCTTGAAAAAGGCAAAGGGAGCTCAGCCTACTCCACTAGATTGTCTTCACCGGAAACTACCTCCTGCTCAGGGTTATAACTTTGAGCCACGTCATCTTTCTACTGCCTAATTAAGTAATCAGGTGGTTTTCACATATTTTTCTCTGTTAAACAATTACAGCAAAAGCAAAAACATGCCTACAGACCATGTCTGGGTAGGCATTTTGTCACACCTCTCTTTCTGTGGGATAATTTTTGACCTCTTTTCCATTCGTACACTGCTTGTAAACAATGTTGTTTTTTTAATATACTTTTAGTGTGCCAATTATGGGGCAGATTTATGGGGGCTTGGGGACTCTTTCACTCTTTTTTCATCCTTTCTATTTGTTTCCAAGTCTTCCATATTCTTGGAGGCATGGTGAGAGAATATACAACATTCTGTTCTGCATTGAGGCTTTATTAAGTCCTGCTCTTCACAGTCACCTCAGAAACATTTCAAGCAAAGTATCCTTCATCTTGAGATTACACTTCCTGCATGTACTGTATGCTTTTTTTATTAGCTACACCTACTGTGTAATACTGGCATAAGAATTAAGCAAATTCATAGCTCTCCTGTCCCAAACATGTCATTGATGCTTTTCTTCTGGGCTGCATCACCAGGCCAAATATGTTTTGTGCTGCTGACCCTCTTCCCTGTTTGAATCAGGGCTAAGGAACAGGGAATTGAGGAAGGAGTTTGCTGATAGCACTTTTACAGCCCAGAGGAAAGACCTTTTTGGGCATAGAGGAACTCCCAGAGTGGTAGGGAACTTCAGGCCATTCACAACTTTCCCTTTGTGGGGGTTGCGAAGAGAGGCCTTCCCAGGTGCGTGAAATCTGAGGACTGTGGATGGATCCACCTGGGAAAAAGAGAGAAATGTGGAAAAATGGCAGCATTCTCTTTTGCAATGTGCAGATATACTCTATCTACCTGAAGGCAGAGTTTGGTAACTGCAGATGTGAAAAAGGAACCTCGTGGCTGCAGATGACCTCCGCTCCATGGGAGAACTAAAATGAAAGAAAAATTGGGATTAAGGAGGCAAGTGCTCACAAGTCATAAGCTCAGAGGGAGGGTGAAAGTTCAGACTTAGCTCTGTGTCCTACTTAGGAGCTTCCAAGTGTAGTCTGACTTGGTACTTCTTGTTCTCCCCCCCGTGTAGCGTCTAATGTGCTATGAATGGAAATTTCAAGTCATAACACTTAAATGTGAAGGCATTACACAACTGTGCCTTCTGGATGCAGCCCCAACAGCTGCCCTGGCAGGCTTTTGGCATGGTGATGATTCTTATCGGTTTCTGTGTTGTGAGAGTGTCTAGAGATCCCAGTGTGTCAGGCACTGTACAAACACCTCGGAGAAGAAAGTCCCTGGCTGAATGAGCGTATGGCCCAGATAGCCGAGGCTGACAGTGTTGCTTAGGACATGAAGGTGTGGGGAGATGTAATGATTTTCCTAGCTCTGCAGTGTGATAGCAACGGTGAAGACAGAGTGCCATTCTCTGTGTTTCAGGAGGGTCTGCTATCTGTGCTGAAGGGTGGGAGTGTTCCTGCTCTATCAGCTTTTAGAGTAGTGTGGCCAGGAGAAAACCCTGCAACAGGAGATTCTCTTCTTCCCCATCCTTTGTGTACTCACCATTGAGCTAGTTCAGTGCTGCCTGTTTAAGACTTGGGGAATTCAGCTTCCTGAAAAGATGGGAGCAGGAGTGCTGCATAATACTCTAAATGCAACTCCTCACTTGGCTGAGGAGATTTTGTCATGCAGTGTCCTGTGGTCGTCCTGTATATTCAGACTGACATTGTAAACTGTGGGAATATTTCTACAATCAACAACAGCTCTACTGTATGTTAAAAGCTTTTTTTTCATACCTAGTTTGCTGACCCAGAAGGCTCCTTCCTTTGTGTATCTCATGAACAATTCTGCTTTGGGCTATAGGACATCAAAGTTAATCTTTTTTCTACTTCTCTCCCAGAAACCATGATCTATGAAGTAGACTCCCTTGAAATAGAGTTGCCTTCAGGGTAATACATGTTCATTATAACGTGCTGGAACATGAAAGAACAAAATAAATATTATTTGATTGTAAAATAGATTTATTTTTCCTAGCCCAATTTTAAAATGGATCAAAATAATGGTCAAATCCAAATGTTCTTAGAATCACTTGTTTCAAAGCACATAACCCTCCTGCTTGCTCACTCTTAATCCAGTTTAGATCACTCTGTATCTATTGTGGAGCAAAGACGTCAAATTCAGAAATCCTTCTTTGATTTCACTGGACTTTGTGTTGGGATATAGGGAGCAGACCCTGTGGAGGCCAAAACAAGTGGCAAAACACCAGCACTGTGACAGAGAGTACCTTAATGAACACTTAACAGTAACTCTTTAGGTACTTCTAGTCTCCAGATTCATGGGGACAATCAGTTCGTACCATGCTATGAGAATGAAATCTGCAGCATGATATGTATTGGCTGAACAGAGGTAACAGAAAAATTAGGAAACTGCTGTCTGATAGATGTTTCTGGAGAAAGAAGGGACTATTATTGGGACTGATTGAGCAGTCTTGATCTGCTCTGCCATTCTCAAATGCAGCCTTGATTCATGTCTGAGTGTGTCTTGACAATGCGGTACTCAGAGCGGGCCTAAGACTTGTGTGCAGGCATAGCATGACGGTTAGTTGAGTTTCCTGGGGATCCTGCTGCAGGATATGGCATGCACCCCAGCAGCATATTTTGAGTTTTTCTGAGCTTATTTGGATTTTTAAAGGAGATTATTGGAAAGAAAATTCACATAAAAATATCACAGAAACATCTGGAAAGAGACTGCTAGATGAGAAAAGAGCCACATCCCTAATGACAATGGATTTTACTGCTGCCCAGCTCATAACTTCAGACTATGATATGAGCCATAAGTATTTTCCAAAGGGCTAAATTTATTTGCAATTCTCACTGGGGTTTGCCTCGCTAGGCATTTGCAACAGCTGTGTGAATGACTGTTGGCCACCTGCAGCACATATTGCCACCACGTTGTTGAGCTTCTGCTGCCAATGCAATGACAGAGCCTCACTGCTGCATCTTCTGAGCGTCTCCTGAAGGATAAGCAGTTGCAGCAGATGGTGGCAATTTTGCCACCGCCTTCAGGAGGAGCAGACTTGGGCCTCTAAATTGCACCTTTTTATATATAGTATCCAGTGCTATTTTGCCTGGCAAACATTCAGAGCAAGTGTGGTTCCACGTGGCTCCTCCCTCTGTGTCGCAGGATAGGACTCTTCATGTGCATGTGAATATCTCCCAGATGTTGTGCGTTGGACAAATTTAGCCTTCGAGATGGGATGTGGCATCATAGCACGTAGACCGGATTTTCCTGGAGGGAATCGAGAAGCTGGTATTGTACTTGAAAGAGCAGGTTGCTATGCAATCTGCTTCACTTGGTTTTGTGCTGTGAGAACTATTTCTTTTTGCATGACCTCCAGAGTGGTCACGATAGCTAGGCAGGAGTACACAATGTCTAAATTTGGCAGAGTCCTTTAAAATGTATCCCATTTTGTTTGACAGATGTCCACTGAGATGGGAAAGAACTTTCCCCTGCCCCTTAGGTTGGCTGGGGACTTCAGCAAGTCTCCTCCAAGGGAATCCTGATATCATTCTCCAGCACTGAAGCCAGGTAGGTTAATTTCAGTTCTCTGTTGAGAATTTGAGCAATTTCTCCAGGGGCTCAAGCAATGCGTTCATATCTTCATCACTTGCTGTTATATTTTTAATGTGTATATCCTTGAGATCTCATTTGGAGATCCTATCATAGTAACCTACCGAAGTCGTTGCTTTGAAGTTGCACCTGGCATTTCTGAGTCATCAAAGTAGTCAGGGCTCAAGTTAGGAAAAAGCTGGAATGTACATCTCATTAGCTTAACACAAACGTTTTTTGTATAGTGTGGAGGAGGACGAGAAGGAGACAGCAGATGGAAATGCCTTTGATTGCATGGAGGTAGCCAACAGTGGAATCTGACTCCTTGCTGGTCTGTGGGGTTTGGTTTTTCACCTCAGTAGCATAATCTGCAAGCCACCTTGGCTGCTTCGTTTCAACTCTCTCGGCTTTGCATGGAGGCAGACTTTGCCCAGAAAAACAATGAGTTTAAGCCTTTCCCAGCTTGTCCCTAACTTTGTGTGCACCCACATCTTTGGGTATAGGTCAACCCAGCAGCAAATGGGACACTACTTCATTGAAGTCACTCGTTATGTCTGTATTAGTAAAATAAAGACTACGAGGACCTGAGCCCAGGCATTGCAACTTGATTTTCCCTACTGTTTAATTATTAAGTTAATAATTTAATAGTTCCTGGGGTGTTGGTGGCAGGGGGAAGCCAACTCCCTCCGTGTAAGGACCATTCCTAACAGGCAGTTTGAATGCATCCATGCTGATTTGTAGGCTAAGAGAGTTTAGTAGCCCAGATGTGACCAGTCTGTGCCAGCTGACCTCAGGGTCAGTGTGTGGACCTTGCCACTGTGCAGTCTACAGGGGTAGGCAGTGATGCAGGGTCTTCTTCAGTACATGAGATCATGATAGTGAGCCTGTCAGTGACTGTCACGATGAGTTTTCTCCCAAGCTCTTTTCATGACTGTTTCCTCCATCACAACAGGGCTGTGTACCGCTCCCTTCAGCTGAGCTGCTCATCTGGCAGTGTGGAAGGCCAGGGCTGGTGGTTGCTTCTGTATTAGATCTCTTTCAGTCCCAGGAAAGCAGGAGCATGCAAATTCTACTAGTATATGACTTGTCAGTTCAAAAGCACTTATTTCCCCGACAATACACATGGAGCTTTCTGCAGGGTAGCCAGTTACCTGCAGGGTTGCAGTGATGCTGCCCTGCCTTAGGTTATGGTTCTGCTCTCACTGAAATCAGCAGTGACTTCAGCAGGTCAGGACTGGACCACAATCTACAGCATTTCTAGTATCCTCCAAGATGAAAGGCACTCCACGTGGGTGAGTTATCATTATTTGTTATTATCCTCTCACTGTTCCACTTTGGAAGACAGATGTGCATTCTTTCCACCCCCCCACCNCTGATGAAACATGAAAATCACTTCTTAGATAAAAAAAAGCCCACAAAGTCAACACAATACATTGTGAGTTATTTGGTTTCTAATCTCTGAAAATGAGCCAGGTCAAACAGACACAGCTTCTCTGATAAATTGTTATTCTTAGAGATTTCATCCTTCCATGGAAAAGTACTGAGCTGGCTCTCTGATCTCCTCTTACACTGTCATCAGCATACAGCAGCAGGCCAGTGGAAAATTGGAGAAAACCAGCTGCATGTAGAGTGTTAAGGGCATTATTTTTAGATGCTTCATTTCTTTCTGACTATACACACTTCCCTGTGGAAAACAAGGCTGTCTATCCTAGTGACTTACTGGCAGCTGCTGCATTATGCACGGTGAAGCTGCTCCTTAGAAATGGGATGCTAAAGAAAATAAATAGGAGGAAAATAGACCTATAAAGTTGTGTAGTGCACAACAGGAGAGGTGAGGGAGATTTGAGAGTGAATGCATGGGAGTTTTGGAAAGCGTGTAAGTTCTCCCTTCAATAGAGCTGTGAGTTTGAGGGGTGGAAATCCAGTTGAATCTTCCTCTGACTGGGGAGTTTGCTTTCTTATTTCCACTACCCATTGTGACATTTAACAAGTATCAAAGCTGAATGCCAGCTTTCCTTGTGAATACCAATCTGCTGTCACAACAGGGCTGCTAAAGAGAGGAATTCCCAGTCCAGATCTGCTGAGAACTATGATAGTAACTAAATGCATGACGACTCCGGTGCAGGCGGTAGTTTGAAACACATGCACACATGGTTTGCTCCACTGCCTCCTGCTGACAGCCCACCCATGATCTCCTAAGGGTGATTTGCAAGTTAAACTGGATGCAATTAGATATGCAATCTATCAGTGTGCTGAAAAGGCTTGGTCTTCCCCTTGCTTCTGTCCCTTCGAGTTCTCACCTGAGTGGGAAAAGGAAGCACCTCTGGGAGCGCAGCAAAACCTGCACCTCTAAGTGTTAGGTCATCCTCTGTAGAGGGAGAGCAACACCTTGTATGAAGAAAGGACATATGCGAAGTCACTGGGAAAAGGACAGCAGGGAGAATCTCTACCCAGCTCAAAACCTCTGTCTTAACCACTCACACTAGTCATTCCAGTTATAAACCTTTCCTTGTTCAGATTTCCCAGAAATGGGAAGGAAGAGTGTAGCGGGGACTGCATGTGGCTGTGATGGCTGCATGGCTGGGTTTGTGGGGCATCATGTAGATTCTAGATGTGAGTAAATGAAGCTTTAGTTGAATTTTTACTTGTGCCAGTGTTTCACATTTGGGATGCAGATGGATACAGCTAAGATAGCTTGTCAGAGGCCTATTGTTTGTTGAAGTGTCTGGGAAATGTTTGGTATAAGGCAACGTGTTCCTCCTGACCCAGAAACTGTTACTGCCCTAGAGAAAAATGTTACATTTTTGCCTGACTTTAAAAAAAGCTAAGAGTGTATTAAACTTCTCTGTTTTCCAAACAATCCTTCCTCCTAGCTTTTGGGGCACTTCAGCTGCTTCTAAACTGTTGGCATTGGCAGCACGTCTTACCTCTGAGTACACATCTTTGCGAGCATCCTGACAGCCAGTGGGGGTGAAACCTGGATGTGCTCCAACATCTCTTGCTACCCCAGGAGACTTTTTTGATGCCAGAGAAGCTAGTGAAGAACCCAGATGGTGCCAGAGCACGATGATGCCTGTTACTGGAAAATTAATTATTCTCTCTCGTGACACCTTTTATGCTTGCACATACATAGGTAGGTCTCCTGCCTTGTCCAAAGTTCAGATGTATGCATTTTTTACTTTGTGTTGCCAATCTTGAACCATTTTAGTAGGTATTTCCTGGGTCAAGTAGCCACTTCAGATTGATGCTTTTAGGGAACACTTGCCTAGATTAGTTCAATCATTTCCAAGAATAAGGGTATTGAAAATTGTTGTTTTATCCGCACTGCATTAAAAAAAAAAAATTCTTTCAGTGGTTTTGCTGAGAAGCTTTGGTGTTTCCATGCTTGCGATTTCGCAATGGGATGCCATAGTGTCAGGGGCATGCCTTTTGCTATTTTTCCAAGATAAATTATCTCTATTTGGCCTGCTTAGCAACTCTTGAAATTTGACAGGCACATATAGTCAGTAGAGAAATTTAGAAAACTTGGCACTGAGACATGCTTCAGACCATGACTTCAGAAGCTAAGCAAAAGTTTATAGGTGGCTGCTTGGGAATGCTGTAGTGCTAGGCACAAAGGCTGAGAGCAGAAAGGTGGTTTTGTGTGCTCTTAGTGCTCCAGAAAGCATGCCAGTAAGCAAGATACAGGATTTTTTTCTGGATTACTACAAAGGGAATATAAGGTGGAGTAGAAGTGGCTGAAAGGAAGAGAGAAAGATTTGATCAGTAGAGCCCATCAAGTAATGGAGATCTGTTTTCACAAAGTATGTACCGACTACAACTGGCTACAATGATCAGACTCAGCATGGGAGATGGTGAGGATAAAAGACAAGGAGGCAGCTTCAGTTTAATCCCTGTTGCTTTATATAAGCACTGCTGGTACCACCCGTATTTACATGGGCTATTTGGACATACTCAGCTCCTCCAGGACTCAGCCTCCTGGATGAACTGGAGTTGTGCACAGACTGATACTGGTGTTAGCTGCAGATTTGCTTGGAGAGTTGTTGAAATGGGGAGATGCATTGTCAGTGATGCAGACGATACAAAGCAAAGTAAAACCAGTCTGGGACTGGGCAGATGAACATTGGCTTCACAATATGGATTCTCTCCCTCTCTCCTAGAGCAAGTGGCCAAGAATGGCAAAGTGATGTAGTTTTTGGACAGAGAAAAGCAACACTGGAAAAGTACTATGCTGCTTGGGGTCAAAGCCCTGTGGTGCTTATGTTCTTGGTGACAGAAACCAGGACCACCCTGCCCTTGTTCCTGCCTCACAGTGTCATATAGGAGACCCATACTATGCTCAGCTCCTCTCTCCAGCCTGCAAGAGCCAGAGTGCTTATGGGAGAGGAGTCTCGCCCTGTTGGTCAGACTTGACCAAAACACACTGGGAGCAGAGTCTGCAGCTACTCATTTGAAGTTCTAGGCCATGCTGGGCAAACTGGGTCTTGTGGAAGCAACAAGACATAGGGACACCAGGTCCTATGCATGTGTAGATAGCACAAATATTTATTGTATTTGTTTGCTGTCTGCTTGCTACTTGTATAGATGTCCTTTAACTCCTGTTCACTTTTGAATGTGAACATGGGTCTGGACTAGAGTCTTTGTGAGTATATGGAAAAGTCACCCACTATTCATCCCTCAGTGACTAAACAGTGACCTGGAAGCTATTCCTAAGCCAGTCAAAAGCCTTCTTCCTCAATGGTCCTGGCCAAATAAACCCTGTGGTCATCATCTTGGGTTTGGAGAGGACAAAAAACCTGTATGAATCTCTGGGGAAAAGGGTAAAGAGCATCTTATTTGTTTAGACCTAGTATCCTAGACAGCAGTGCTTTGACTAACTGGGAAGGTTCTGGAGCTCTCCACCTCAGAACAGGAAACAAAAATGCCAATGTAGAGCAAATCAGTTAACTTAGAGAAGTTGAAGGATAGAGAAGATTGGTTTTGTTTTTGATCTTACAGTGGCCACTGAGATCAAGCCTGAACAATGTTTTTGTTGTTTTATCTCTGGGATAAATGTCAGAAACTGCTCTTGCTGATAGAATACCTGGAAACTGCTATGTTGTTCAAGTGCTTTAGAGCCTTCTTTTCGTTATTTATGGCTTTGGAAGTGGATCGTGGGCAGCTCAGAAAGATCAGGGAGGCCTGCATGCCTCAAGGTTATTCTGATTTTTTTAGTCCCCTGTTTTGTACACACTGGGGACTGATAGCATTTCCCTGTTTTTTTTGGTTATTTTCTATTCCTTCATCAAATCTCAGGAGCCTCTACCATTGTGTCCTAAGGGCAGCCTCCTGCCAAGAGTCTGTTTATTGTGCTTGTGTCATTATTTACAGGCCTAGTGTCTGCTTAATGTGTCTAAGGCGTGATTTATACTTCCAACTAATGTAAATTTACACCCTGATCTTGTTAATCTCCTCCTGCCAGGCTCACACACTAGGGCTCTGCCCTATTCTACACCTTCTAACTGCAGACCCAGAAAGCTGGCTGGGTAAGTAGGCGCCACACCTTTCCTGGTACTGTAATTTGGAAACTCATTTGGTTGGCAATTCTGGGTTTGTGCAACAGCATGTTGAGCATAAGGTCTCATATGAAGTCTCTGCAAATCAGCAGAGGCGGCATTGTGATTTAGCTTACTTTGAGGAGCAATAGAGGTCATTATACATGTGGAAAAGCAATGGTCTGTGTCTTCACAGGAGATAATAACTTGGGAGCTGCATCTAAATAATTCTTTCCTTGCTGTGCTGTTCTGAGGCTGGCTGCTTTGCCCAAACAATACAGACAGAGCTGCCATTATGGCATTTGCTTCTCATTTCTCAAGGTGAACTTGGAAGAACAGGCAATAATAATGCTTCTTTATTGTGAATTGCCTCTGCAGATCCTCCCTCTTGGGAACATGCCTCAGCACAGTCTACAGAACATCTCTGGCGTATCACTGAGGATGGCTTCATGCATATTTATAAAGCACTTAGAATCTTTCAAGCAAAGGTGCGAGGCATGCACCGTGTTATTTTTAAAATGTGGCGAATACACTGCTCCTAGCACGGCACACTGCCTGTACTAGGGCTTCAGTGTCCACACGCTCAAAGCAGGCAGGCAGTAACAGGCAGTAATAAGCAATGCTGAGGAGCTTTGAAAACCAGCTAGGTAGAGCGGAGCACTGACCATGTACGTGTGTAGGCCTCCACATGTGTGTACATCAGCAGAGCGCTAGCAGGGTCGCTGGCCTCTGCTATTTGCAGAGTTGTCACCTGAAAGGAAGTCTCTGGCTCTTTCTCTCCCTTCCTTCCTTTACATTATTTGGAAAATGCTGTCTCAGTCATTGGGAAGGTGCTGGTAATGAATGGCTTCCTCTGAACACAAGTGGTGTCAGTAACTGGGGCAATGGTACCACTCGTAAAGGCAGGTTGGGGAGTGGAGGTGAGCCCTTGGTTTCTCTAACTGCTGGGCTGTGGCAGATCCGATCCAAGGGCTGCCTCTGCCTGGCTAATGAGCAGGTTGAACCAGGTGTCCCCCTCTTTGGCCACGTGATAACCCCAGGCATCCTGACTGCCTTACACTGTGCTGAAATACCAAGCAGGTCTGTGGTTCTACCTCAAGGATGAGGTCTTACACCCACTTCTGTGCTACTGAGTGCCTGGGCCAGGGAATACGTTACACACAGCAGAACAATTTCAAGAGCCAGTGAGATGTTGCCCAACAGGGGTTTGAGCTGATCTCTGTCAAAGCTCCCGTTTTTCTGACAACACTCTTCACCCTAGGGGAGCCCTCACATACCTATGACCACCAGTGAGCTACTGGAAAGGGCTGATCTCACTGAAAAATTAACCTGGAGATGAGATCACAGGCAGATCTGAGTTCAGGCAGTTCCCTGAACTCTCTGCTTGGTTGCTAAGTGCTGACAGAAGAGGTTGGGAAGTTGAGACTTTGTAGGGATAAGAGAAGACTTGGGCTGGTAGGATTTAGATCATATAGCTAACTTCCTTCTATTGAATTTATAGTGATATACAAGGCCAGGGTTTTGTCCTATAGTTCATGTGTCATGCTCTAAGTTTTCCCTCATGGAAGCTAAACATGAATGTCTAAATTAAGTAAACTGGTGCTTGGTACCACCACCTGGAGTAAGATTTACCAGACCAAACAAAAAAAAAATCATAACCAAACAGCATCTGATATGACACTGAACCGCTGATTTTTGCAAAGAGCTCACTATGCTTTTTGAGATAGTTTTTTTTAGAAATATGGCCCATAGCATAACAACATAGAAAAAAAGGTTTTGTATATGTGTGTATGTATATGGGTGTGTATATATAAATATGTATGTAATATATATATGCTTATATACAAGTACATAAACTTAAAAGTGACATGGCTATTACAGTTGTAAGTCACTTGCTAGATACATTTAACCTGGATTTACAGTGAGAGTGCTACATGTACTTTCAGGCTTTAGTGATGTTAGGAGACAAATTTGTCTCCTGAAGTTGCTTAGAAAATAATTTCCAAGCATTTTGAGGCACATATTGATGTTACATTGCTTGATTTAACTTGCTAAGGCGCCACAGATCTCTGTTTTCCTTGTCTCAACCCCTGTTTGCCACTGCAGAGCACTGCTGCAAAACCTAAGCTTAGCGTGGTTCTAGGCGTCTGGTGGGAGAACTAAAACCTGAACTGCTCACTAGCATTTTGCCACTGACAACATTTTTTGGATGTGCTGGTCTCTGAGTTCGGTGTTGGTGCTCTCTGCTGTATTTTTGTTGCGCTCTGCATTCTGTTCGAGGAGGTGGTTTTGCAGAATGTTTATGTCCCGGAGGGTGAGAATTCATTTTGAACTCGGCTAGAAGTAAAGGGCTACTTCAGCACTGTCCTCAGTAAACTCCTCTTGGACTAGCAGAAAGCTCTCCTTGCTCTGAGCCAAAGGGCTGACGTAGGAGTTGTGTCAGTTGAGGACTGACAAGGCACAGCAGGAGCTGGAGAGGGAAAAATTCAATCAGAGCAACACTGAGGAAGAAGGTTTGGAGGAGGGTGAGGAAAGGAGCACAGCCATTCACTAACTGCACAGGCATGTATTTGTCTCGGGTGACAAACTGAAAACTTTCTGGGCCTTTTCTCCACCTCAAGGAGGAGCAGAAATTCCCTCTCCTTTTCAGGCTTTCCAATGGTAAGGGGTCCAGGATGCAGGGCTGGTGAGCTCAGCCTGGACCCAGGCTAACACCTTGTCCTGGCACTTTCTGTGCTAAGGGGACAGATCATCTTGAGCCACTGCTGGCGTTGCAGCAGCTATACCAGGCTCCCCTTCCCGGAGCCGAAATGCACTCAGAGAGAGAAATCTGCACACAGGCCCTTTGTTTTGTAAAGGGCCTCTCCTGCCCCCTTAGCTGACCAGTGTCCACAGGCTCAGGGCTCCTGCGCAACTTAATCTAGTTGAAGATGCCTCTGCTCATTGCGGTGGGGTTGGACTAGGTGATCTTTAAAGGTCCCTTCCGACCCAACCTATTCTGTGATTCCTGCGGGGATGAGGTGCTGGCAATGCAAGTGTGGTGGGTGTGGGCGTGCGGGGCCTGCCTGCAAGAGGCGAGGAGGCATGTTCCGCACTCCCATTTGGGCTTGCACTGGCAGAGGCACGGGGTCTGGACTTGCATCTGACCGTGTGCCTCATTTGAAGCTGTCGCACCAAACAGTCGCACCTTGGCTGAAGTGCCAAGGACCAAGCAATATCATCCCTTACCTTCTGTGCAGGATTTACAATGAAAGTCATGTGGGGGACCACACTTGTGCCATGAAATAGGCATGTTAGGCACTGATGAAGGCCGATCGATTTACCTTATTAATGGAAAGCTAACATCAGAGAATAATAGAATCATAGAATGGTTCAGGTTGGAAGGGATCTTAAAGATCATCTAGTTCCAACCCCCCTGCCATGGGCAGGGACACCTCTCACTAGACCAGGCTGCTCAAAGCCCCATCCAGCCTGGCCTTGAACACCTCCCGGGATGGGGGATCCACTGGGCAACCTGTTCCAGTGCCTCTCCACGCTCACAGGAAAGAATTTCTTCCTAATATCTCATCTAAATCTCCCCTCTTTCAGTTTAAAACTGTTATCCCTCATCCTGTCACTACAATCCCTGACAAGGAGACCCGCCCCATCTCTCCCGCAGGCCCCCTTTAGGTGCTGGAAGGCCACTATAAGGTCTCCCTGGAGCCTCCTCTTCTCCAGGCTGAGCAACCCCAACTGTCTCAGCCTATCCATAGGTGCTCTAGCCCTCTGATCATCTTTGTGGCCCTCTGCTGGAGCCATTCCAACAGGTCCACGTCCTTCTTGTGCTGAGGACTCCAGAACTGCATGCAGTGCTCCAGGTGGGGTCTCATCAGAGTGGAGTAGAGGGGTGGAATCACCTCCCTCAACTTGCTGGCCATGTTTCTTTTGATGCAGACCAGGATGCGATTGATGTTGGAGATGTTGGAGACATTAGAGTTTTAGGTATTTACATAAGTAACAAATTCTGGAAACAGAGAGGATCCTATCATTTAACCAGAAGAGAGGTAAATTCAGGCTAGAAATATGCTCATTTCATCCAGTGACACTAGTGCTTTAGTTTCAAGATCCCATTATACTAGCAGAAACCACTGAGTGAAACAGTCTTGGCCTTTCACGGCTTCAGTGCTTACTTCAGTTCCCACACTACCCCTCTCTTGGACATTTTAGCACATGTTTTCAAGGTCATAGAGAGAACTGGATTGGGAACCAGTCCAAGTTAGTCAACCTCTCAAAAAGGAAAGGTTTGTTTTAACCCAGATCAGTGTCCTGATTTGATTCTCCACGGCATCTCATATGCATAGGATAATGGGAGGAAGTGAGAAGCATGGGTTAAGATTGAGCAGCTGGGGGCTAAGGGCAAGACCCTTTTTTGGGGTTCTGGTTTGGCTGATGGTGATGATGAAACAATGGCCTAATGCCATCCCAATTCCACAACCTGTCCTGAAACCGAAATAAAATCTCTAAGAAGTATGTTCTGGTTCAACCAGGTGGAACAATTCTGTGAAAGTCACGGTTTCTGTGGTAACTGATGACAAGCCTCATGCTGCTTTCAAAGAGGTGCCATTCCCAGTGGGTTCATACGTGATTCACAAGTAGAAAGTCAGCAGCTGACTGGGACAGATTCCACCTCATCCCATGGAAGAGGCCCACAGTGGAGAGATCTCTTCTTCCTGTGGTGGGTAGAGGAAGCCACTCTGGTTTGAGACATTTAAAATGATCCAAGGTGGAGTGCTTGAGAATTTACCATCTTCTGCCAAGCTGGGTGTAACAGGACTCTAGCAGTCCACATTTCTCTGGTAGTCTGAAGTGCAACTTCGTTTTTTCATTGCATTACTTTTTTAGGCATAGAGGTGAATATTGCTTACAAAACAAAGTTAAGCCCTTTAAACAAAAAAATAAAAAATGTGGCCTGCAAACTAAGAGTTTCTGAATAATACTTTTATACTCAACCACAATGAGCTAAGAAGATTTTAAGAGGTTGGGAAATCAGCAATTTCTACAGTTACTTATTCTTGTAGATGAAGTGAATTGTAAAAAAAAAAATGCTTGGGTAATGAATGGTAAGTTATTCATGACTTTTTTGAAGAAGAAATAACAATGTGCCTTCTGTGAATATTAAATAAAAGGAACCTTAGGGGGATGGGTTGGGCAGTGTGAGTCATACCCAGGTTTTGAATTATTGATGTTCTACAACTGTCAGCCCTTACAGGCTTGCACTATGTATCTTAGTCCCTTCAAGGCAGGTGGAATAAGTTTCTGCAGATCCATATATGTTTCCACAATAAGATACTATGGCAGCACACAGAGGAATTTGTAGTTGTGCTGATTTTTGAACTACCTCTCTTGCAAAACAGCATGTAGCCATGCTTTTCCCAGGGGCTATTCAGGCACACTTTGTGTGCTCCAGCCCAGTACATTTCCATGAGCTACTTCCCATGCGCCTAGTTTGAATACTCGATGATTGCTTTAGGAGTGCGGTTTCATTAGTTGTTTCTCAGAGCTGAGTTGGATGAAGGTAATGCTGATGGTTAACAAGTCTCTGCGCTATAACATATCGGTATCTTCAATCTAAGAAACCAGAAAGTGTGAAGATTGGGACACAAAGCATTCAGAATTTATGAAGAAGAATTACTAAACTCCTTGTGTGTTGTCCATCCAAGCTGCTTGCATGTATGCAGCGTGATGTGGTTTCCAGTTACAAGCTCCTGTGCTCTATTTTCTATGACACGATGGCCCCTTTAGCGCCGGATGGTGCACATTGACTGGGTAGCAATTTGTTATTACTGGCTCATTCAGTGTGAGGCCCCAGGCCTTATTTACTTCAAACCATCTAAATCTAGCACAGACTCCGCTCTCATTGATTTCCTTAGCTCCACTTTGATTTAATTTATGCCAGTATACAGTATGCAATCACTAGAGATAAAATTCATCCTGCCATGAGAGGAAAAGCTTATGTTCTGTTGAAGGCTTCCCTGCAACATCTCTGAAGAGAGGTTGAGGAGAATTACAGTGGTCAATAGTCCTTGGACTACCAGGGAGCTTCATCCCTGTGTTTTATGGCTAGCAGTAATGGGCAGGCGCTACTAGGCTTTGACTATCATTCAGAGAATCACCAGGAGGACTGTACCAGAGTGACAGAGGAGGCTGGGTTGAGGTCCCAGCCTACCTTTTGAAGGAAGGTGAAGGAAACAACCCCAGGCTGGGGGATTTCAGGTCTCACCAAAAGACCTCTGCACAGACATGCTACACATGTTTGGGTAATTCCCTGTGGCTATAATTATAACCACAATGGGTAAGTCATAGGCACGTGGTGGAGCAGAGTCAATGGCTGTTTCTGATGGAAGCTGTTTCTGTCTTGGCAGCTGTGGGAAAAGGGGGCGAGAGAAAATCTCTTGCCTATGTGCTCCCTTCTTTTAAAAGGCATATTGGATGTCTTCTTGCTGGTGCTGCTTGAAGCATAGTGGTGGCAGAAGTCCTGGTGACTGTTTTGGCCCCATAATTGGTGGTCAGAGACAGCAGAGACAATCCTGCTGCTGCAAGGCCATGTGCTGGACACCAGCTTCAAGGCACGTGAGTAGGGAGGGGTGGAGAGGGAAAGCAGAGGGACTTGTCACCCTACTGCACTTGCACACAGGAATGTATATACATGAACAGCTGTCTAATCGGTGTGACATTATTTAATCCTAACTGATTCTAACTAATCCTAACTAATTGAGAGGGCTACATTCAGGATTTAGCATGAGGTGGTATAGGAAATAATGTGTAATTTACTATTAGAGACAGATTATGATAAGAGTAGTAATTTAGGATGGATGAATAGCTGTTGCAGGCAGTGTGTGTCACCATAGAATTAAGTACGTTAAACAGAAGTTTGATGGTTAGGAAATATCAGAGGTGCAGGGAGGAGATGGATGAGCTGGGCCAAAATGACACAAGAAATTTTCTGCTAGTTGGGTAGTCAATAAACAGATTTTTAAGGTTATTTAGATTAGGACAAGATCATACGATCATATCCAATTATTATACCTAGTCTAAGATATTTTATATTATTAATTAAAATTAATGAAATTTATTATTATCTGTTACTGCAAAAGACTAATCTTGTCAACTGTTGTGGCTTCCAAGGTCGTTCCTGGGAGCCAGTAGTCCAGGCAATAGGGGAGTTGGAAACCATGTGGATTGCAGCTCTGACCTCCCTGCCTGCCGCGGGCAGGAGCCGGCTGGAGCTGCCTAGGGCTTCAGCGGGGCAGGGAGCAAGCAAGTGCTCCAGCTGCCCTCCTCCTCATGGCTCCTCTTTGCTCCCTCTGTGCTCCTGCTGCCCTCTCATCCTCTCTGCAGCAAATGGCGCAGCTGCTTGTGGGACCCAGATGGCATGGACAGGGGCTGGCTGAGAGCAGGGAAGGACAGGACTGAGCCCCAGGCGCTGGTGACATTCCCCACTGCAATGAGCTTTGCTGTCCCTTGCCAGCCTGGTTCCCTCTGCCCTCCTGCCCAGAAGGGCAGAGACATTTTGCCCAAAGGGCTGGGATCAGCCTGTACGGCTACAGGGAGAGGGGGAGAGACAGATTCTTGGTTTGGAGCAGTTCCCCTGCTCCTCTATGCTCGTTCAGCATGAGCCGTGGTGGTGCAGAGAGAGGCAGAGGTGCGGGGAGGAGCATCGCCATGCTGCTGTGGTGCCTCTGCATGCCCTGCCCGTCAGTGTCCAGCAAGACACCTCCGGATTTCCTCCGTGCCTGGCACAAGTGGTAAATGAGGTGCCAGATCGCTATATCTTGGGGGCACAAGTGCAGCAGCAGAGAAGCTCTTCCCATCTCCTTTCCTCCTCAGCCAGGCTGCCAGCTATGGGAAAACAGAGTGGGGTCTTCCATGGAATGCCACTATTCAAAGCGCCTTTGGAGACAACCTGAGAGGGGTCTGTGGTCACCACTCCCTGGCTGCTGGCAAGAGTGGAGACAGCTCCTAAGAGTTTGAACGCTCAAGTACATTGATAGTCTGCTTAAAATAGAGTGGCAGGGAGTTTATGACAATCCTGCAATCTCTTGGGAAACTCAGATGAAGCAAATGGTTCAATGCAAATAAAAACAGACAGGTCAGGAAGAAGCTTTTCAAGCATAAAATACCAGGGCCAGAAATATCAGCTGAAAAATGTGCAAACTTTTTTATTTTTTTAATATGAAGTCTATACCAAATTATCCTTGCTGATTGTAACCATTTCCTCAGCCCCCACACAGTAGTCTGTCTTCATTTGTTGCTATGTTTTGTTTAGATTCAAAGCTTTTATGGACTGAGATCTACCAGCTTTATGTGTTTATAAAGCTCCGTATATGTCTTGGGAGTTGTTTGAACGATAATAGTAAATAGGAGGTAGTTTTGGCTGAAATGCTGCAAAATGTATACTTCAGGATGCTGTAAGGTGCTTGATTAAGCATATATTTGATTAGGGAATGCGACTATGTGTGAAATTGGATGATAAATGTCCAGGTGAGCTCTCAAACTGGAAATCAGCCATGTTGTGAAGAGATTTCCATTCTTATTAAGCCCCTGATGCTGTCTGAAGGGCTAGTGTTTCCCAGATACCTGTGCTACAAGCTTGGAGTTTTCAATAAAAGTAGAGAAATAGAAGTAGAGGTGAAAGTGTCTGCTTTTTGCTGAGGTAAATGACAGTTATTGATAAACCAGGTCAGCTGAAAAGTGTCTGGAGGTGGAATTCATGTTACTGAACTTTAGATAACTGGAGGTAGGTGTCTACATCAGAGCTGCTCGCCTGAGGTCTTTCTTGCCCTAATTTAGATACCTGCTTGAGACTGGGATAAATCATGCCCTGCAAAGCACCTCAGATGGCTAACTACAAAGGAAGCCTAACTCAGTGGTTGGTGACTGCACTGGGGGAAGCCTACATTTGGGGTAGATTAATCCTGACTTGGAAGTTTTTATGCACAACAAGTTGATGAATATTGTGAGGGAAAAAATTAGTTACCTTTTACCTTTCACAGCAGGATAAATGGGATTGCAGCACTGGGAAATGCAGTACCCTGTTTTTTCCTTGGATGCTTTTGGTTTTTTTGGAGATGGTGCTTCTGGAAATGACACTGGGGAGAACCGTGCAAGGTAAAACTTATTTTCCAGGCTTATATTTGGGAGTATCAGAAAACCTGTTAGAGGGCATACCTTCGTGGGCAGGTACAGGCTAACTTCTACACAGAAGTTAAATAGCTGCCTTAGCCCACTTGGCCACGAAGGCATCCTGGAGCATACAGAAGACCTCGCGTCTACATAGGTATGATCTGAAGCAGTTGTCTAAAAAGGACAACAAAAACCTATTGCTGTTGTTGAGAAAAAGTCTGGATCCAGCTTCTTTGAGGTACACAGGCAGGTTGTGCACAGTAAGATACTGTACTGGGTAATGATAAGGGCCTGTGATGTATCTCAAGGAGCTCAATCACAGGAAATGTTTTAGAAATGGGGGAGTAAAAGAATAATTAGGGATGGAAGGGCTATGGAAATAGCAGAGAAGCAGTCTTGGAGAAGCTGTCATGACTTATAATAGCTGTGGCATTACGGGGTAGCCAGAGTCCGAGCAGTCCAGAAGGTACAAAGTCAGCATCAAGCCCCCAGTCTCACTCTGTCTTTGCTGGCGTCCTACCATTCTTGGGAAAAACGAGTGGGGAGCTGAGCATGAGGCACTCTGGGACACTCCTGGCAGTGTGTTCATGGCACAAAATCACTGCTATGTGAATTATCTAACAGCAGTGACCGTTCACAATCTGCCCACACGACCATGCCTTCAATTGCTACGTGACCTGGCAGCACAGAGCTTTCACATGACTGAGGGATGAACTATGGCCTCAGAGGATGCAGAGCAGAATATAGCATGTGATATTGAGCTGTTTATAGCAAGGTGTTACTAGTTGCCTTGAGGAAAAATCTGTGCTCTATAGTAAGCTCCTTTCACAGTGAAATGGGAGAAAAAAAAATAGATGAAGCCTAGTCAGATGCTAAGAAATAAGGGCTGAGATATTTTCTAATTGTAAAATGGAGGGTCTACAGTCACTAGCAATCACTATACACATGAGAAACAGAAAGCCAACATACAGAAACAGTTAAGCATGTCATCTTGAAAAAAAGCAGAACTGACAGAAGGGGGAGACTTAGTAACTTTGAGCAAGAAAATGTTGTGCTGTCATTTGTTTCTACTTTTTTTTTTTTTTTTTTTTCCCTGGGAAACAGGCCTTTTTGGGCATACTTTGTAAATAGGATCTCACCAAAGAATCTCTCTGATGTTGTCATTAATTTTTTCCGCCTTCCATAAACAAGCCTAATAGCAACTAGCTTTAATAGTATGGTAGTATTTGCTCCTCAGGAAAAAAAGATAAGTTGTTTGAAGAGAAAAATCTTGGAAATATGATTTGTGGCACAGTTTTTATTTAGATCCGGATGTAGGATAAGATATATCCATATTTGGCTCCAACTCTTGACATAAGACTTAGAAGAGAAAAAAAGGGGCCTCATCTGAACTAAGGACCTGAGAAAACTTAGGTTCCAGCATATCCACATGAGACTTTTCCAAGATAAATTAACAGCAGGCCAATTTGTAGATGTTCAGCTGGACTTAGATTTACAGACCAAGATGTGAAAGGAGGCTAAGAGCACTTCACACAGCTGTGGAATTTGCCAGGGAAACTGAACCTTCATTTGTAGCAGCTCACTGGGAAAGGAAGCAGACAAAAAGGTGGAATTCAATTGCTAGGAGCCCTATTAGTCAAGACTTGCTTCTGGTAGGCATCAAAGACAAAAAGCAATTGTAGCTTGGTCTATGATATTTTTCAACTCCTGGAAACATTATTAAATTTGATTTAGAAAACAAGAGGTAATGCTGAAATCCAGGGAGGCCGTTCAGCTAATTGCTGGTGTGGTGATCAAGAAAAACTGGCTAGAAGAGGCTTGTTATAACTTTAAAGTTGGCTAAGAGGGAGAACCACAGTTGCCTAGTGAAAATTCCTTGGAACCAAACTACTGAAGTGCAGCTTGCGTGTCCAAAGGTGGCCTGCATGCTTTTGGTTTGGATCTGAGAGTGGCGCAAGAACAGTGGACGTTTGTCTACTGAACAGGCAATAAAACTATGAAATGCACAGTTGTGGTGGACAGCAGATGTACTGTTCTTCAAGGCCTTCATTTCCTGCCTGCATCTTGGACTGCAAGGGACAGCATACCCTGTGCAAAAGAGAGGGAAGCGTTTTTCAAGTTCCCTGGTAAAGCTTTGGGCTGGAAGAGCTTTTTATTAATCTGTTATTCACTGTGGCTTCTTTTTATTGGCACACAGATGAAACACCTAAGATTTGGGGGATGAAAAAGTCATGAAAGCTCTGGTTTCTCCCAGGGTATGCAGTTTGTTTCTGCACATAATTGAAAATTGGCCGTGACATCTGCTGTATCTGTCAGACGCTAGCACAGACATTGGCAATTAGTAAACTTTCTCATGCAGTAGCTGAACACACTGGTCGTCACCACAGCTGAGATTAGAACCAGGAACCACACGCTCCAGAGAAGCAACCCCACCACTGCATGATGTATGAACCCAGGGAAAGCTTCTTCCTAACCTTGGCAGTGCTCAGCTCACAGAAGACGAACTTCAGCTATTTTCTCACATTCAAAACTCCTGATGTAACTAGATGTTCTTGTAGGAAGTGGGAGGTCTAGACAAATGAAAGATTTTAGGCACTCCTATTTGGGGAGCACCCGAGGGAAGGACTGTTCGAGTAATTTGTTTGTACAGTGCCTAAAATAAAGGGGCCCTGGTCTATAGTGTTAAGGGAATAGAAATAATAACAAAAACAGTAGTCTTTCCCTTTTCAGAGGGGGCTCCTCACAGGATGGATGCAGAATGCAATAGGCTGGGATATGACCAAAGAGAGTCTTGTAAACCCTTTTTTAAGTTCTGTGCGGTTGGACCCTTCTGACATCTGAATATGACTCATGCATCATCAATGTGACAAGTGAGGAGGAATGTGAGAGTTGGCTCTGCCTTTGCACATAGGCAGATAGGTTTCCATTGAAGATGGAGGGTTGGACATGTGCACCCAAGTGTGGAATCTGAAGTAACAAAAATATATCCTCTAAATTCTGAGTACATAGTGACCACACTACAGGTTGTTGATACCCAAACCTCTTTTGTACCTAGTGGTTTTCTCCATGTGACAGACGAGCTATCCTTTTACAAGGACTCTGGCAGCCCTGGCTTTGTACAAATGCTACACCTTCAGAAGATGCCTGCACTTCATGGGGCATTTACTGATACGTGCAAGCATTGACTCGCATAAGAGCTGAGCACTCAGTGTTCCAAGCCCAGCTTGGCTCCCCTCTGCTGGATTTGAGGCACACAGAGGGAGGGAATTCAGCTGTTAGTATCTTCCTTTTTGTTTGAATACAACTGCACAGAGAAGTATATGAGTGTCCTCTTCCTCCTCAGTAATGAAGATGGCAGGATGAGCAGTGCGGTGTTTTCTTCCTTTAGCTTGTTAATGGGTCAGGCTGCTCTGGAAGCTGCTCTCTGCTGAATTTCACTTGAGAGGCAGCTGCTCTTCGTGTGGTGGGATCACTAGGAGTATGCCTGGGGGAGTCATCAGGAGTAGCAGTGGTCAAAGTGAGCTGGACCCAGTTGGGTTACAAGTTGCTTTTGACACATGTTCTTCTGATCACCTCCCCTGGTGTCAGCGTTCCTGGGAAATGGCCATATAAATACCTTGCCTCAGAAACCCATTTTCATCTTTTACGGTAGGTAGTAATTTTTTGGGTGGTACTGTGGGCTAATGCTAAGATAAACTGCTTACCTAAGATGTTGGAAAGGTCAGTGGTGCCTTCAGCAAAGAAAAGTTGCTGTACCTCGATCCTTGCTGTTTCATCCTGCAGTCTGTTCAGCTCTGATTCCACAGAAGCTTTCTCTTGCCTTTTTTTTCCTGATTGTTCTGTCACTGAATTGTGTAATTAATGTCTTTAATATAGCAATCATAACGTGAGGCAGTAACAGAGACACTCTGGCAACCAAAACAAGTGAAAACCCCTGTAAGATTAATGTTCTTGTTCTTTCTCCCATGGTAAAATGTCAGTATTTTAGGAGAGAAAATGTTTTCAGCTGTGCACAGAAGGGTTTTTATTTAAGTGACCACAATTTCAGAGTTTCCATTGTGTTCTCATTCTCCCTCTCTCTTTCTTTATGAACAGGCTAGTATCATTTATTTAAAATTCTCCCTGTTTTCATTGGAATGTAGTTAATTGACTTGGAAGGAGTATAATCTCTTGAAGAAAAACATGCTTACCATGTAAATAGCTCCTTCTCAAAAGGTTTGCAAAAAAGCAGATTATGTACAAATTCTTAGAATGCTCTGTTGTGCCAAACAAATTCTGTGTGGATTTGCTTGAATTGGTCAAGTCCTAGCACGAAAGCATGACATTTATATGATTATGTATGTTGTTTATTAACTAATGTATAGCTGTGATAGTCTAATTACTACTGCTCTTAGTATGGCCATATAAGCTGTTCACAGCAATAGCACAAACCACACGCAATTTGGCTGGTTTCAAGTTTAGCAGGGAAGTAAAAATTACTGGGTTTCATGCAAAACTGTTTGGCCCATAAACCTTTCATCAAATCTGCAAGAATAACTTATTTGTTTTTGGTTCCCCCCCTCCTTGTCTGCCTACACACACCCCTATATTATGGAGAAGCTTAAAGGAATGTTGTGTTTTTGTTACGTAACTTCAGGTCAGTGGCTGAAAATCAGGCATATGATAGGTTTCCTTGTTACTGATTGACCAAAACCATTGTATTTGAGTATACATAGGCATAGCAGTGTATCTCACTACTGGGGCACATACTTCATGAAACGTTGAAAAGGTCCCTGACACCAAATACTTCAGACTCAGACCCAGCTCTGCTGGGCAGCCCAGGTGGGACACAGCTCGCTTAACTTCACTGTAAATGTTTGGATTCAAAATTTAGCTCCATTGCTAAGCTGCCTCAGGGGCAGGTGAAGTCCGTGTTCATCTGCCTCTCTGATGAGAAAGCAGCTAAGAACCCATTTCTGGGTGTTATGGCCATAATACTGTTTTGACGGAGTCAAAGCAACAAGCCTCGCTCTCATGCCCAACCTTCCTAAAAATCATAAGCTTGGTGCTCCCAGTCTGTGTTACCTGCTGTGCTCTTCCCTCACCAAATGTGCACAGAAAACATTCCCTGTACCACATTACCCATGACAGGAAGGTGGACTGAAAGTACCCCTCTGATTTCCAGGCTCCCCCATTCACCTCTGCTGTGGGACATTGAGGTTCGGTTTCCTCTCCTGCCCGACCAGATATGGATCCATATCGCAGCTGACTCAGGGGAGCACTCAGCACTCCCAGCTTTGGAGCTGGGGTACAGCATCAGCAAAATCAGCTGAACCTGCAGGAGGGTTTGGGAGACAGTCTTGGTTTACATGCCTGTGGAAGCAGTTGAGGTCACTGTTATGCCAGCTCCACACTTGCACTGAGCTGGTGGGACCTAAGCCAGTCCTACAAGGCATTTCTACATGTTGGATCAGAGCTGTGTCGGCAGTAAGGAGGCCTGCTCTGCTCTTGGATGTGTAAGTAGGTGCAGTCCCATGCTCCGTGGCAGCATGGGGCTGGGACTGGCACCGACCTGCACCCTCCTGCCTTAGGCAGAGCTAACATGTGGTCGCATGCTGCCTCTGACTGTACAGATGTGCCCTGTAACTCCCTAGCCCAGCCATTAAGGCAATATTTAGAAAAGAGTAGCCTGGCTGCAAGCTGTGACACTATTGTGCACTGAATAGGAAAACCAAGCACAAGCAGGTTGTAGAGGTATCTACAGCAGCAGCCTATGTAGGAGCAGTAAGAGGGCAAAACCACCCCACTGTTTCCTTCGTTGGCCTTGGAAAGTCTAGGCAGGATGCTGCTGCTTCTACCCAGTGCAGAGTCTGGGTGCCTGGGACCATGACAGCAGGAATTACTGCCCCTAGTTGTCTTCCTTGGAAGCCAGCAGGGCCAGCAAATCCTGGATTTGCAGTCTCCATCCTCTGATTCTCCACCTCTTACTGCCCCTTTGTCTGCCTCTTTCATCCTTGTGCCCCTTAGTTTTGGAGCAGCAAAACTAATTTTTGCCTACACTGTTGAGACACCTTTAGCTGCCTTTGGGACAGAGAGGACTTCTGAAAACTGCTGATGGCATCTGAGTCCTGGAGAGGGACAATATTGAGACATACCCATCTTTTTGGCATTTCCCTCGGCTGGCTCAGCAAACTGCACTTTGTGGCTCTTGCTTTAAGGCGTGCTGTTCTCATGCCTCATTGTGGGAACAGAGGCCCCTGTATCTTGGATGCTGTGAATTCCCCATGGCAACCCAGCATCTAAAAATTGGGCATGGCCTCACGAAGTGTAGCAATGCCCTGGAAAACCTTGCTCAATGTCAAAGTATAATGGACAAAGGCAGGTCAGGGAAAGAAATTCACGGTGTTGGAGTTATTAGGCTTTGACAGATACATGGTCGTTCCAGTTTTTGTTCCCTGTTTCTTCAAAATAGGTTTACTCTACCATACTTTGACCATTTCATTACTTTTAAGCAGCAGTGTAGCCTCAGGGAAATGAATGGATGGCTCAGAAGGGGAAGTTTGTTGAAAGAGATGGCTGAGGGGGAGAAATGAGAGCACTTGTGCTTCGGTTCTCACAGATCAGGGATGTATTTAGCTGAATTCTGCAGTTCCACTGTCCAAAAGTACACAAACAAACATGTTTTATTCACACACAGAATTACTGTTTTTGCGCAGTTAGGGAGGGAGGCAGGCAGGGAGTGGCTGGACAGAGAAGGGCTTTTTGTTCTCATTTTGCCTTTGGCAAATGCTGTGCCACTCGACTCCAGCAGCGTTTGCAGAAGAGCTGAGATTCTCTGCTGAAAGGTGCAAAGAGCGCTGGGGCACTGCAGCCTGTTCTGCAGGCACGAAGCTGATGCCTGTGCAGCGTGGGCCTAGCTGTGTTATGGGCAGAATACCAGTGCTTTCTGCCTATAGCGAAAATTTAGAAAAAGAAAAGGTGCAACCATAATTATATATATTTTTTTTTTCCCAAGCAGCAATATTTCCAAACAAATCATTTTTAACCAGCTCGAGAAAAGACAAATTAATTCTACATGTTCTCAGTCCATTGTCTTCTATCATCTATCACTCAGGATAATGACAGATTTTCAGTTTATAATTGAGTCAGTCTTCGTTGACAATTCCCACTAATTTATTTGAAATACTTTCCAGACCTTTGGTTCTTCATAATTGCTCAGCAGAGGGAAAAGGAGGGGAGTGAATACCTTTTCAGATACCTGGTGGGATTTGGAAGCTTGGAAGAAATAGAAAATGGTTGTAGATGCATCAGAAAAGCGTGCAACACATTATTTCAGAAGTCATCTCTCCTACCATTTACCGACAACCATGGACACAAGCTGCCCCAACTTCCTGTGCTGGAGTTTTTAAGCTCTTCCAGATGAAGTGCTGACTTGCTGATTTGCAAGTGTTACACAGGAAAGATAAAATGTCCTTTTGCAGATTCCCCTTAAAGGTAGGGAAGAATACTTCGGACCACCGACAAATCTCTCCATGGGTCTTCAAACCACAGTTTGACAACTGCTACCTGTAAACAAACCGTCACCAAAAGCTGTCAGAGCACAATGTGTGACTGAGCAGCATTTGGTCTGGCCTCGTGGACGTATCAACACTCTTGATTTTTGCAGCAGTAGGGTTTGGCTATGGTAAAAGAACACAGACCATACTGAGAAGGGGATGGCCTTTGCTAGGACAGAGGAATGAAAAAACCCTCAGATTCCTGCTTTCTGGGGAGAAGATTCCTTAATGATTTCAAGGGGTTGGGAGAAGATGTGCTAGGTCCCCTAGCCAGGCACCTCGAAGGTGCACTTTGCTGGTTGCTCCAGTCCTAGTATGAACAGTGTGAGGGTGGGCTGAAGGGACAGAGGGGAGTGCTTGAGAAAGGAATGGAAGCAGAAATGGCAGAAGACAGACATGGATTTAGGGTATAAGGCTGTTCTATTACAGAGCAGTGGGAAATGGGACGGTGGAGAAAGACAGCGGTAGCTGAGCTAGCCAGGTTGTTATGGGGACTGCAAGGTTGCTGTGGAGGGAGAGCTTGGGAGAGCTCCTGGGACCCGAATTTGAGTTCAGCAATATGTTCAAGGTTATTTATTAGGAGCATTACAGGCGTGCCCTGGAGCCCGAGGCTGGGACCAGGACTCCACTGTGCTCGCTGCTGTCTTTTCCTTCCAGAGCTAACAAATCACGCGGGCAGCCTTTTCTGCTGCGTGCTAGCTGTGCCTCTTCCCCCTTCAAAGCCCAGTGTCTGTATGAATCATTTCTAACGTAACTAATATTTTATTATTAGGTATTTGGAAGCAAACAAACTGAAAAAACCAGCAATATCTTGATTTGGCTCTTTTCTCTTAATGAACTACTGAGAATGTGAATAATGTTTGCTATCCACACACAACAAGACGCTGGGAGTCTGTGCTGTCTGACTGATTTACGGAATCATTTCTTTTGTAGGTTTGTAATGCTGGTTCTGGCACACTGGGCGGCTATGCTGCCGTGGGAGGAAGAGGAGGTCAGACAGGAGGAAGAGGGACGGTGCAGCCAGGCAACAGCCAGCAAGGCCTGAAGTTTTCAGGAGAGAAGGGATTTTAGCACGGGTCCAGTTCCATCCTTGGACTGCTAAATCCTGGCTTTTTTAACAGCAGCCTGCCAGTAGGCTGTGATAAAGCTGTTATGGTTTTTGTTTGCCAGGTAACTGGAGTGTGAAGAAACCTTCACAGCCGTGGTTTATAGCTCATTGTATGCTCTGGAGCTTTCTAAATGCTCCACCTGGTCCTTCCTCCTCCCTAGGAGTCACTTGTTTACTACTGCCCGGAGAGGGAGGACCATCACCCTCTTGTGGGAAAGGGATGAACTGAAGCAAATGTAAGACAGGCCATGCAGGGGGAATGCCTGATTTGTCCTTGTCCAGCGGTAAGGAAAGCAGGTCAGTGTGGCCAGCGTTCCTCCCAGTTGCTTATCTCGGTCATATCCACAACCTTTTGTGTTCACTTCTCGTGGCAATCACAGGGAGACACTGCTTTTTGGGGTGGGTTGTCCATTTTTCATACATAGACACTTAAAATGGTTTGGATTGGAAGGGACTTTCAGAGATCATATAGTCCAATCCCCCTGCCATGGGCAGGGACATCTTTTACTAGACCAGGCTGCTCAAAGCCCCATCCTGCCTGGCTTTGAACACTTCCAGTGATGGAGCACCCACATCTCTGAGCAACCTGTTCCAGTCTCTCACCACTCTCTTTGTAAAAAATTTCTTCCTTATGTCCAATCTAAATTGACACTCTTTCAGTTTAAAACCATTGCCCCTTGTCTTGTCACTACAGGCCTCGATAAAAAGGCACTGTCCATCTTTCCTACAAGCCCACTTTGTATATTGATAGGCTGCAATAAGGTCTCCCCGGAGACGTCTTGTCCCCAGGCTGAAGAACCTCAACTTTCTCAGCCTTTCTTCATAGGAGAGGTGTTCCAGCCTTCCTAAATGGGAGGTCTACATTTTTGTGGCTCTCCTCTGGACCTACTCTAACATGTCTGTGTCTGTCTTCTACTGGAGACCCCAGAACTGAAGGTAGTACTCCAGGTGGGGTCTCACAGAGTGGAGCAGAGAGGGAGAATCACCTCCCTCAACCTGCTGGCCACACTTCTTTTTATGCAGCCCAGGGTATGACTGGCTGGCTACCTTCCGGGCTGCAAGTGTGCATTGCTGACTCATGTCCAATTTTTTGTCCACCAGTACCCCCGTGTCCTTCTCTGCAGGGCTGGTCCCAATCTATTTATCCCCCAGCCTGTATTGGTACTGGGAATTGCCCTGGCCCAAGTGCAGGACCTTGCACTTAGCCTTATTGAACTTCACGAGGTTCATATTGACCTACTCCTCAAGCCTGTCCCCCTGGATGGCAACCCTTCCCTCTAGTGAATCAACTGCACCACTCAGCTTGCTGTCATCTGCAAACTTGCTGAGGGTGTGCTCAATCTATGTTATAGATGATGATATTAAATTTTATATTAAATAGTACATCAGCAAGGGTATCTGTGCATAAATCATACATTGGCTATTCATTGTCTGTCATTCCTTATTTAATGGAGTGTAATGATGGGGGGATGAAGGCAGATTCGTTCCCTTTTCTGAGATGTTCAGTCCTGGAATCAGAACCAGGCTGGTTAGCCCCCTGAAAAAAATTTCAGCCATTAGGTGCCATGTGAACAAAGTTCCCCATACTTGTTGAGTTGGGGCAAATTGGTGTCAAACTGCTGTGCTGGCTGTTCCTCAGTAAGAACTCTCCCTTGAGCAAGAAGGGTACTGGGCTAACCAGTTTATTTTGATTCATGGGACACACTGGTCTCTGTGGAGTTCAGCAAGAAAAAGTGTCTACCTGACAGCTGACAGTGGGAGGTGAAGCCTGAGAACAGGCCAGGTAGATGATAACAAGCAGCAATGCAGAAAACCTGCCACCACAAGACTTCCTAGCCTGAGAAAGTGATGACAGAAATTAGTGAAACAAAAATTCACTGAGGGCCATAATAAATAAAAACAACCAAATAACCTAACCCTCCATCTTTAGCTCAGGAGGTGCAGACACTGGAAATTGGAAGAGCATATCAAGGAGGTACAGTATATGCTTTTCTTGTCCTTGTAGTTCTCCCTAGATGTATGCTGTTGGACACTGCCCAATGCAGGGCGTTAGACTAGTTGGACATCTGCTCTAAGGTGGTAGGGGCTGTTCTTAGGTTTCCAAGTTTTCTACTGTACTTTTAAGTGCAGTACTGCACCTAATCTGTATTAATCATTAAAATATTCTCAGTAGAAAAGCCTGTGAAGGACACTTATTTTTGTTAATACCAATAATCATCATCATCGCAGTAGCAGAGCTCTGAGGCTTCAGAGGCAGGCAGTTCCTGCTTTATTAGTCTGTATGGGAGCACGTAGGATGCACACTGCTTGCACAGGGCTGGTGAGCAGTGGAAGTTTCATTTGGTGCCAGCCTTGTAAGGACTGGAAGCAGCTTCCCCTAAAGAAAGATAGCTGCCCCTGAGGTCCAACTAGGAGAGAAAAAGAAGATCGAGTGTCTTGCAAAGTTGCACGGGCTGTTTGAGGACCCCAAGCTCACTGACCTGTCTCTGATGCGTTTCTGGAGAGAGACTCTCTCTTACATCTCTTGTGGGCTCTGGTGTGACACGGGAGGAAGGCTTGCAGCAGAGCACGCCATGCAGGGCTGCTGCAGGTGGCCACAGTGGGTGGTGAGCAGGCACTGGGGCGCTTGCCTGGGCACCGGGGCGCTGCAGCAGTGCCAAGGCAGAGCTCCGTGGGCATTCATGTAGTAAGCAGAGCAGGCAGCCGCCTGGGGTGCCAGATGGGTGGAGAAGCAGCAAAGTGGCTGTTGCTCTGCTGTCTATGCCTGTGCCAGAACCCTGGGGAGGTGAGGTAGGAGCTGGATTATGTCGAGTGGTGGTTCCTGCTGGAGGGCGGAAAAAGGAGGGAGGGAGAGGCCCCTCCCAACCTCTCCCCTGGCAATGCTGGATCTCATTTCCTTGGCTGCAGCAAGAGCTGGCTTGGAGATGCAGGACTCTCCTGTCCTTACCAGTCTGATTGATCAACCCTCACGTGCACAGCCTGAGAGCTTGTCCACCCTCTCCCACAGCAAAGACATAGGTCCTTCTAGCTCTCTTGAACAGGCACAAGTTAGTCCTCATTCCTGCTGATTCAACATTCACTTTTGCCTACGTGCTGGGAGGCCTTGAGTGTTTAATGCCCAGCTGAGTGTCTCTGTAGTGCAGACAAAGTCTGAGGACAACTTGTGACATTTGCAGGCTTTCTGCAGGCAGAAATTTCCGGGCTTAGTTTAGTGGGTCCCTGTTGTGACCCTCAGCGCCTACCCCAGGTCCGTCGGTACTGACCAGCGTTGAAGCTTATAAGGCTTGATGAGACTCCAGCAAAAGAAATCTCACGACTCCATAAAAGTCGAGAAGCTGGTGCTGGCGCATGGAGACACAGGTTCGCTCATGGTGAAATCCCTTGCCTGCTGCAGGGTGGCGTTTGCTAATTGCAAACTGCAACTGCTGCAGCGGTAAAAGTGAGAACTGAGTCCTCGTGCCTTCTGCAGGCTCTGTGCCCTGCCTCTGCCAGGCTCGCGGGCACGCTCCTCAAGTTCGTGTGTGCTCCAGGGCTTTGCCGAACCTCTGCTTGGACTTACGCAGCAGCTTAAAAACATGCCACACGCACAAGTGCTTTTCTGAAGCAGAGCCTTAGATGCCACAAACCTACCGGTCAGGAAGCGTCATGTTTTTCTTGATAGATATGTGCTTTGTCCCTCTCAGTGAGAAGTGTTAAAGCTTCTTAATTTCTCTAATGGGCCTAACGCAACAGGCCAGACTCTGCTCTTGAAGCACGTACGTGATTCCCCTGAAAGCTAAAGGAAAGTATATACAAGTTCAGTAGTTGGCCTGTCCTCTAAAGTCAGCTTCTTCATATCAAGCTAGTCAAGTATTTTGTTCTCTCTTGCTGATTGGTTTGCAAACTACAAGCCAGCTTGGCTTCACTCAAAAAAGACTGTCCCCAAATTATGATTTATAATAAACTAGATTTATTTCATTTCATCTTAAAATTCATGTCAAATCAGAGGAGGGTGGTAGTAAAAGACAAACATTTTTCTGAAACAATAACAAGGACATCGTTATGATAATTGCAACATAATTTACTCCATCAATCACATAGTTGTGTGGGTTTTATTCTTTTTTTTCCTAAAAAAAAAAAAAAAGGAAAAATGGTTAGAAAGCCATGCAAAAACAAAACAAAACAAACAAACAAACAAAAAAACCTCATGAATTTTTAGCCAAATGTTTGTCTGTTGTTAATTATAAGAATCTGAATTTGCTGGCTGACTTATGGCTATCTTTCCACAGAGAATAGCAAACCATATGCCCCTTAACTGGTACTAACCTGCCAAAGTTATGTTTTTTTGCTGAAAGCAATCTGGAGTGGCTAGCACACTCACTGCATCTGTTTTGCAGATTAAGAGAGAGGAACACAAAGAAAACTATTGTACTCCTGCATTTTTATTGGCATGTCATGTAATAGCCCGGAGGAATATCACAATAGTTAAAAACTGAGATGAAAGTGATGGGAACCTGGTAAGATTATTTTTGTTAAGTAAGTGTACAAATATAAGCCTATTAAACCAGGTACAAATGCCTGGAAAATATGGGACTCTTACATTCCTTTTAGTCTTTCTTCCAGTATGATTTGGTACCTTGATGAAATTCCTACAAAACACTATATGTACATGTATAATTGAATGTATGTTAAGTTCCAACCCTTGAATTTGTGCCTTTAATGAAGGGCAAACCCATATTTTTTGCGAAATTTGTTGCTTTTAGTTCAACTGCCTTGTATAAGGCTATAGGCTTGACTTTTCATCTGTAACACAATTATTGCAAGAAATTACGCTGTCTCACTAAGAAATATTTCTTAGTCTGTTAAATTTGTCCAAGAGGGAAATTGCAACATCACTTTAAGAAAAAAACAACAGAGAACCTCTGTTAACTTTGTTTTATAAAACTGCTGCTAAGCATCATCAGTTCATGACAACCCAAAGAGAACAGCCCTGGAAGCTAAGCCTGCAACGTTATTCATATGAATGATTTGCCCTCACGTATCATGGGCTGGCAGAGCTCTGCTTATCTGAACAGCATGATCTGCAGCACTGAGCGTGGGTCCCCACTCTTACTCTGGAGCAGGCTTATTTTACACAAGCAGCCCTATGAAAGCCAGCGATCTCTTCAGATAAAGGAGCTCTCCATAGAAACAAAGGGCTGTACCTTTCTTTGGTTCAGGGATGTACCCTATATTTAGGTCACAGTGGTTCTGCTAACCCAAATTTCAGCCACTTGGTAGCATTTTGCTAGAAACAGAATTCCATTTTTGACTATTAGTCAGTTTTGTTTTCTAGGCAACCAGCGCTGTCCTGCTTTTAAGCTTTTTTGAATCTTTTACTCTTCTATCCTCCCACATAGGTTAGGGGAGCACTTTACAGACCTGTGTACTTTAAGCACTCAGACATGCTTACAGTTCAACTCCTGGTAGTGTGCACAGCTGGATAGATTTTTCAAGCTTGGACCAGTGAACGAAGAGTGAAAGCTAAATTTTCCCTGACAAGATTCGAACAAAAGGTAGGTCTGTGGCTATAAGCATTTTTTTTTTTATTTTAATACCATCTTTCCAAGGTTTTTGTGGTCCTCCTTGTATTGATACTTAAGCATTGCATGAATTTATGTGCTTGGGCACCGGGCAACAGAATAAAAAGAGTTTTTCCCCTTCAGTTCCTTCTTTCTCTTTATCAAGACTGTGAGGGGATTGGAGACACACTTTTAAGATGCTCCTTTAATTCCTCTGGATGGTAGACCCGAAGGGTGTGCTGCCTACAGCAAATATCCGTGCATTTCTGTAGCATCGTCTGACAACCGTAAGTTACAGAGGAACAACCTGCCTTTTTTACATTGTTTTCTTCTGGACTGAGCAGGGCCATGAGAAATTCTTCTGATGCCTCTGCATAAGGTGGACACTGTCCCATGAGTCACGACTCCTGAAAGCCATCTGTCTAAAGCAAGGGAATACCTGTCCTTACCTGGTTTGCTTCATCAACCTTGCAGCCTTCTCCTGTGGTCCCTCTTAACATCTCCCCTCTGGCCTTTCATGATCTCTCTCTTGTAATTCCCTCTTTCCTGTAAATACTGCGTTTTGTTTTCAAGAATGATATTGCAGGGCAAGGGTTACTTTTGCTGTTGTGCTCACTATTATCTGGTGAGCATCTTCTCTCCTAGTCAGGAACCAACATCGCACTATTTAAACACAGACACTTCACCAAACATACCAAGACGACTCTTGTCCAAAAGAGGTAATAAGTCAAAGCAATACTAGAAACTCCAAGTGGCAACGGGAGCAACTGGTCGAAGGAGCTCAAGGTAGTGCTAAGGCAATATTAAACAATATTAAGGGTTGATGACCTTGAATCTGTTAGTTGCTCTTAGCAACTTGACTAAAGCAGACGCAGAACCCTCTCCTGTGCTCATCAGCTCACAAACTCTTCTGTTAGTTTACCTGTTGTTAAGAGCTCATCACACTTACAAGCTCTTACTGGGGTAAACACCACTTGAGAAGATTCCCATTGTTATGATAAGCTTGACTTCAGTGTGCCAGGTGCCTAAATTCTGTCATGCCTTAATTGAGGACTTTTTAGCTCAAAGGATGTTGAAATTAGGCCTGATTTTATTTTTTGTTAAAACTATGATTTCATACACTAATCCATGATGGACAATTATACTGCTCTGCCCAAGAGGCCTTGTCAAGCCCAAGGAAAGGAGCAGAGTGGGACTGTGAAGCAGTAGGGAGGTGGTCTAGTGAGGAGGGTAGCTTGTGCCATCCCAGCATTCACCCAGCTCCCACAGTCTAATGGGAATAATTTCATTTCCTTCTCACTCTAAGAGAAACAATGAGAAACTTCGATATGTTGGTGGTGGAACAGAGTAATGTATTTTTCAAAGACAGGCACGTACAAGGACGTTAGGGAATGTTTCTGCTCTGTTAAAAAAAAAAGGGGGAATTATTGTGGAGAGACACAAACAAGTGGTTATTTGACCTACTAAACAGAGGAGGAATTGTTTCCTCTGAGCCATCTTTTTTTGTGTGGTTTCTCTGGTGTCTAATAATACCTTGCAGTAATTTGCACTAATTTAAGTGTCTCCTTCACTAGCCTGCCCATTTCCATGAAATACTGGGTGAATTTAATATCTTTGAAACTTCTGTCAAGTTTTGTGAATTCGCCAACATCTTCAAAAGGCATCTGTGAGAATGGGTAGTTTCTGTGAATGCATAAGCCTGGGTTCCTTAGAAAACCAGGATAAAAACCTCCTTAAAAAATGAATTCACTACCTGCAGCAGAGCAATTGCAGCCAAGGTGATTTACCAGTTTAGAATCAGTCCTCATATAAACACGGTGTTTTACAGTTTATGTATTAACCACACTTCTTTACAAGGTGTTTCTCCTATCCCTAGCTCCTAGCATATTTTTTTCTAGCTGTAAATTGATAGCTGTAATAATTTTAAGAAAATGTAACGATACATTATAAAACAAGGTGACATTTGCAGGGGGCTTTGTAAATTTAAGATACATCTTGACTTCCCCCCCCCTAAGAAAGAAAAAGAGTAGTCCAAGAAAGTTGCAAAATTATGAACTTCAAATTTGTCCTGTCTTTGCAAAATGTCTCGATTGTTTTAAGTATAAACCAGACAGCATCAGCCTCTGCTTAAAAATATTTTACTGCAATGTTTCAGATTAAAAAAAAAATTACAAAGAAGTATTTTTGGGGTGGAGGAGGAGCAGGTTTAAAAATGTGACTTTTTAATTGAATTGACTGATTCAGTTTATTCTAATTAATACTCATCACAGGTAATAAATTATTGCTTTATTTTTTCTTGTAGACTGCAATTAACCCTTCTAAATCCTAGTTCAGCAAGATACGTACATGTATGTCTGGGTCTAAGCAAGTGACAATTTCCAGTGAAGTCACTCATATGCTGAAAGGTCAGCTCTTTTTTTTTTAATAATATTTTTAAAACGCATCTTCAAATTACAAAACCCCCACAGTTAAACCATATAAAACTTATAGAACGTATATAATTTTCATAGCAGTCATGTTATAAAAGGAGTTAGCTAATAAACAGGCAAATTAAGCAGTATATAATTTGGTCCAACCAGATCTTCATCATCTTCATTTTCTAACCATGCACAGGTTTATGAACTCACTAGGATAGAAGAAGTAGGACCTGTCTTCTAAAATTTGACTGAAGTCACCACATGGCTTTCACTGAAGACTCTGTACACAACTCATGTGTTTCATTCCACCTTGATTATTATTTTAAATGGGCATTGTTTCCATCCAGATTATTTTAGCTTCAGAAACAAACGTAGCAACTAATTCCCATATAAGCAGAGAACATTATTACAGGAATTTAAAAAATTTTTTGTTTGTTTGTTTTTTTGTCAGAGGTTAAAATTTTGCATATTAGGTTACACATTTTGCAACTTTTGTGACGTGGTATGAAGCTGCATCAGGGGAAGCTGGACATTAGGAAAAGGTTCTTTACTTATAGGGTGGTCGATCACTGGAACAGGCTCTCCAGGGAAGTGGTCACAGCACCAAGCCTGTCAGAGTTCCCGGACCGTCTGGATGACACTCTTAGTCATTTGGTTTAGTTTTAGGTAGCTCTGCAAGGAGCAGGGTGTTGGACTCCACAATCCTCATGGGTCCCTTCCGACTTGAGATATTCTACGATTCTATGATGTTTATTTAAGCAATTTGCACCTTGCACCGTGAGTTGTCTGAGTACCTACCGAACAGCAGAACTGGCTGTGAACAAAAGTGTTTTAAGTCTGAATGAGGGCAGAGTATCAGTCTTGCTGGGTATGAACTTGCTCGAGTGAGAATGATTTGCCTTGCTGCCGAGCTTTACACACTGGCTAGGCCACTGTTTGGGGATTGAAACCTAATTCAACTTTTATACCCTGAGTGCTTTTCATAAGCATTATTTCTCCCAAGGCTGATGCTAGTGCATCACAGACTGTATCACTGGTACATTTTGTTCTTCGTCTATCCGTGAGGGAACGCACGCATTCCAGCAGCATCCTGAGCCGGCTGGTCACGTAGGGTTGTAGCTAGCACCACTTGACCACGGTGGCTCCCTTTGCAGCTCCCCTCCCCTCCTCCCAGTTCCCTCCAGTCACAGTTTGATGCCAGCCTACCTGACACAAGGTGCACTGGATAAATGAAGTGAGGTAACTTCAAGCTGTATTCTCCTAGCTGAAAAATTGGTTTGCAAAATATAATCTCTTACAGGGTCATAGAAGTCGAGAAAGATTTTTATACGTGCCTAGTGGGAAAACCAGGAAAACATAAAAGGATTATTTGTTTTTACACAAAATAATGAACTCAATTTAACCTGTCACTTATAAGTACAGTTGTAATCATGTGTTGAACTATGCAATATGCGGTGCAAATGAAAACTCATAATGCCTGGCCTGATAAAGCCCAGAAGGGGTGTAAGAGAGGGATTCCAGTTTCACTTTGAGAGACAGGGATCCTGCAGACACCTCATTGCCTTGTATTACACAATTGTCCAGAGACAGATGCTCGAAGACAAACATTGTGCTGCAGGGGGATAAGAGTAGACTGTCACATGCTATCTTCATCTGCCTTAACCCTTGGGCCATAGCTACAAGTTCAGAGCTTGCTGGCATGTTTTGCACAGATTTTCAGGCTGTGTTTTCTTTTTCTTTTTTTTTTTTTTTGGGTGTGCATTCTACAAGTTTTATCATATAAACACTTTTGACAAAGAAAAAAAAAGCCAGAGGAACTGTAGCTAAGAGCTATTAAAAAGACCAATTATAGTCTGTTACAGTAGTGTTTCATCACCTCAAAGGTAGCTGAGTCCCTATAGAAATAAGGGTCTAAAAAACTGGTTGAAAGCAAAAGTGAATGTGTTTAGTGTGGGTCTGAGGAGAGCTAATGCTGGTTAAACACCATACCATGCTTGTGTGTGTGCTTATGGGTGTATGAGTGTTTTTTAAATACAAAGGGTAAGCAATCTCCCAGCCTGCGGAAAAACACAGAAGAGAACAAAGATACCTTTCTGTAATGTGAGTGGGAAGGATATAACTGTATGAGGAGTATTACTTTACAAATAACAGACACAAATGGACAGAATTAAAAATAAAAAAAAGTAGGTTACTTTGTGTGTAATTATGTTTCTACAGCTGCAGCTTGAGAGTCACAGGAGATGTATCTTGTCCTGCTGAAGAGGACAGAGGGCTTCAGTAGTTTAAGCCTGAATACAGGGAGGAGCTAATTCCATTGCAGCATGAGTAGCCTACTGCACACGTTTTATTATTTATTATTAGGACAAAAATATAGCTGTATTGTATTTACCCTGCCTCTCCTGGGGACTAAAAGAGGCCTCTCACGCAGCAGAGAGAAAATCTGTAGGAACCATAATATCTGAAAGAACAGGGGAAGACCACTGAAGGATGTACTGGTGTGTGATTAACAACAGAAGAACCTCTGAGAGGCATGGTGTTTGTTAGCGGTAGGTTGCAGACTCTCAGCAAGACTTCCGACTAGTTCAGAAAAAAAAATCAGGTTCAAGCAGTACAATTGCAAACAAATACTAAGAAGATAAAAACATTCATCTTGTGATTTTTGGCTTCTTTTTCTGCCTCTTTTCCCAGTTCTCTAGATATGTTTCTGGTCAATGTCCAACAATTAATTCCTCACATCTGTTCATTGTTCATTTGCTTGCTTGGTGATTCTGCATTCAGTTATCTTTCCTTTTTCTCTTACACTACTTTCTCGTTCTATTTTTTGCCCCTTTTCCCCCTCAATTTTCTGATTCTGCTTCAGTTTAATTGCCTTTCTGCTCCTGTATTTCTTCTTCCTTTTTTTTTTTTTTTCTAGGCTTAGTTCTGTTCCCTCCATGATTTCCTTGTGTGTTAACTGAAGGCAGAGTTTCAGCTGGTGTAAGTTGCCATAGTGGTCCTTGCTCTGAAAAGTAAAATTACTGAAAAGGAAAATTGATTTTGTTCTATCCCAAACCAGGACATTCAGAATTAGTTGCTCACTCTTCCTGAGAAGACAGTTTTTCAAATTCATTAAAAACATCAAGGAATTCTCCTTTACCGAGGTGCATTCAGGCACCTCATAGGAAAATGTGATCTGCTGTCATTGTTGGATCCACTGGAAATTCAGCATTCAATGCTCATACTTGATAAGATTATGAATCACTGTCTTGCAAAGAACAATTTAGGAGGTTGCAATTATTTGACAAGTCCTTCTGATAAATCTGCAATTGTAGTGTGATTTCAGCTGCTCTGAAAATGCAAGGAGCCAAGCTCTCTGCCCTTCTTGCCTCTTTTCATGCTATCTTCTGCCCGACCACCTGAATGCCAAAGGACCTGGCTCAGAAGGAGTTTCTGCAGGGTATGTGTGTGGACATGAAAAACGCCTCACTGTTCAGTGGAGATCTCACTGTGATGTGATCTTACCTCTGCACCATTATTTAAATGCTAGCTATCCAGCCTAAGATGTTGATTAGGAACTCTCTATGGGTCCATATAGAGAGATAATTCTGTCCTTGGATGTGTCCAGCTGCCTTCCGGATTGGTCTCTTTTACCCTATGAATTGTACCAGCAACTTAAGTAGTTCAGTCTATACCACAGAGGCTTTTTTCCCAGCTGAGGTAAGATGAATCTCACTCTTCTCCAGTTGTCTGCAGAGCTACTTCCCGCTCTCCCGATACAGACTTGTCTGCAAGTGGAATAACTTCTGTGGTGCATGAAGTGATGCCTATGCACAGACCGAATCAATTATACAAATGTTGTCAACAGGGTGATGGTTATTATAGTAATATAAATGTAAGATTGTTCTTGAGAAATAATTTATTTCGGAAATCAGGAGAAGCTGATCTATAATACAATTGGGTGCTAAAGAAAATTAGATAAAACCAAACAAAACTCTGATACAAAATAATTCAATGTTATGTTAACCTTTAATTTGGCTTTCAGTTCCTTACAGTTTTACAATACTTTCCAGTGCTTTCCGATCTCATAGTTATTTTGTTCACAATACATAATTAACAAAGTCACTGTTGATATCCGCTGAATTTTGGGCCCATTGTCTTTCGGTGTTATAGGTGCCCTTTTCTAGGCCATTTCCTTGAAGGAATTATTATGGGGCTAAGTAATAGCTCCTCTGGCAGGTTAGTTTTTGAATGGTACAAAAAATATAGGAATACCCATTACCTTTTTTACTGGTCTTGCAAATGGCTCCCAGAGGCATTGAGTAGGTCTGAAAAAAACATCAACCCAGACAAAGTTTTTCAATAAAACCAAAGCCAACTTAGCGAGGTGTTACATTAGAAAGCAATTGTTCTGTGCAGTATGGACAATCAATTTCTCCCTATTTCTTTCAACGGAACTGAAAGTTAATGGCACGTTGTACAATGGTGAATTCATGTAATAATATCACCAAGCCATCTTGCAACTTATCACACAGTTTTCCAAACACATTTCAATATAACTCTAGGAGAATTTTTGGAAGCTTTCTGGACATTGTCTGACAAGCCGTTCTGCTGACACATACCCTAACTGCTAACCAGCCCCCTGGCAGCTGTCCCACCTGGGGAGGCAGAGCGGTGCCGAACCAGCGAGTGTGGGGACTGTGCTGCATGGACAGCTTTGGGCAGCTCCCTGGGACGATGAGGTTGCGCTGCTTTCACTGGATTCCTCCCCACTGCAAGGATTTGTTCCTTTCAGTTTTGCAAACTGGTGTTTGGCAAGCATATAGGGCTAAAGCGTACTCCGTTTTGACTTCCTGGGAGCCCTCTTTAAATGAGGTGGGGTTAAGAGGTGTGATTGACAGCAGACTGTAGTGCAATAGCCTGCATTCACTCAGCGCTCCTCTCTACGCCCGTGCCTTTGATCGACAACAGCAGCAAGATGTGCCTACCTGCTCAAGCCTCGTCTGTCCTCGAAGCCTAAACCAGTTTTTCTGATCATTCTCTTATATCAATCAGAGGGCCACAGGCTCTGAGATGAAATAGCTGGCACTTATGTAGGTGGAGCTATAATGATGCGTATGCACTAACACAGCCTTGATATGGGAACGCTGCTTGCCTGAAACAAAAATGCCTCTGTTTGGGAAGAAGCCTGGGCTTCAGTCTGTCCTCAAAAGAATTATCCTGAGATTGAATGGTCTAGAAGAAGAGTCTGAATGCAGACTTAGATATTCCCTTCCTATCATCTGGCGTGGGAGAGGATATGTAGCCCTCAGTGCTTCCCTAGGAGGACACGTTGCCTCCCTGGAGGGAAGGTTTGTTCCTGTGTCTCTTTGGCAGGGACTGGTTTATCCAAACTAAGCTATATCACTATTTGTTTTGTATGCAGAAAACAAGAGATGTTATCCTGCAATTGTAGATTCCCTTTTGATTGGATTGTACTGGACGATGGACTTCCAATATATAGTTTATGAACATCTGCTTGTATTATTGCTGATAAAACTCCTCCTTTGGAAATGAATAATTTTTGGTTTTGTTGTTGAAGAATTCTGATTGTGCCAATTAAGAAAGACCCTGAAGGTTTTCCATCTATTTCCCGTTCAGAGCATCTAGACTCTGAGCACGTGTATATAAGCTTGTTTACTAGGTATTTCTAAAGGCTTTCTGAAGCGTAAGTGAACCAGGGCTAGATTCTGCTCATTCCTGTGCCTTTATCCCTGCTGTAGTGGGGTTACTCTCGTGTAACTCAGAGCAGAATTTGGCCTCACAGATGGGCATAACTGTATTATAAATTAGAACATGATATAATATGTAACCATGACAAATGCTCTATTAGGAGACAAGACCATACTTTGGTGCCAAACTTGTAATAATTTACCATCTGGCTGGTCACCTCAGGCTTCTTTGCAGCAAATAAAAAAAAAAATGAAAAACCGAGACTGTACATTTGATGCTAAGCATTCTGCTGCTGTATTTGCATAGAAGTGCTTGTGAGAGGCTGACTGCGAGCTGACTGACAGCTGGGGCTTTATAGGCATCAAGGCAATATTTTTGTGGTGCCTCTTTTCCATGATGATTAAGGGGAAAGAATAGCCATCCGGCTCTAAAGGTTTTTTTAAGATCCTTTCCTTACCTGCTGACCAGTCCTTCTGCTGGGAAAGGGAGGATGTCTTTAGTGAAGGACAGACTTCAGAAGAGCAAGGATCAGTTCCTGTGAGCACCCATTTCTGGTGTTCACATTTTGAATGCTGAAGGATTTTCCTGGGAAGCCCAAAGCATCATTTCAAAATAGAGCTTCAATCCATGGATAAACTTGGAATGGAGCTATCCCAACTGAAAATAGAGCTTCTATCCATGGATAAACTTGGAATGGAGCTATCCCAACTACTATGCTATTATAGTAGATAGAAATCTACCTTTTTCTGTCGCTGATTTGTTCTTTGTGGTCTGTTCAATTGATCGTAACAGTCCCTTTGGCGTAAGAGAAAAAGAGATCTATGAAAACTTTGAAGTGAACATGCATTCTCTGAAAAACAGACAACTTTTGAGTGAGATTAAGGAAATACAAAGAATTCTTTTGGCAAACAAGGCAACAAAACAACCCCAGCATTGCAGGTGGCCTGGCTGCAGCTCCGCGTGCACTCCCAGCAATCCCCTGTAAGTCCAAAGGAACTGCTGAGCGCCATCCCAGCACTACAGCAGGAGCCAGGGTACTTCCAAAGGTAAGAATCATTATTTTCTGTGAAAGCTTTTCTGTGAAAGCGTTCTTCACATAGAAAATGAGGGTTCAGCAGTTTCAGCTGCGTGTTCCAGGTTCCCGCCTCTAATCTTATCCAGAGTTGGAACAGCATGTATAGAAGAAAGGATAAAGAAAAAGGGGAAAAGGAAGATTGGAAGAGATGTTATAAAGTGTCCAGTGTGAGACTCTTCACTGACCTTAAACTGCTCTATGATTAAAAGAAGGCTTCTCTGGTGACGGCTTATCTGCCTAAAAAGACATTTCTTGCAGCAAAGCACGAAGTACCCTGGGTGAGGAGTTTGGTGGCCTGCAGGCGTGAGCAGCTGGGTGCTGCTGTGGATCCACGCAGGAACCCGCTGGACTTGACATGGGCGGGAGCAAGGCTTGAGTCTGGACAGGAGTAAATCAGAAAAAATGTTTCAGGCTGATTCAGGTGCAATTGGGGGATATATGGAATTATGATTTTCTGTCTATCTACATGGGCTGTTATGTCTAAAAACCTGCTTTTATTATTTTGAATTTAGGAGATCTTCCTGATGAGATCCAGCAGTGTAATATCTGAATCAAGCATCCTTCTCAAAGTGACAAGTAACGGGTTGTTCACACAGCTAGTCCAGTGCCTGAGTTCTCAACAGCAATGAGGTACCACAATTTCCTTTACATCACCAGTGCATTACTCTACTTTATCACGTTGTACTGACCCTTGTTCTAGTTGTGTTGTTTTGGTTTTTTTTTAAATGTGCTTTCATTTTAAAAGTATTAAGAGCAACTTAGCAAAATTATTTGGCTCAGCTATTAGCTACAATAGCTTAATCCAGATTTTATTATACTGAGACTTCATTATACGAAGTGAGTCACTCTGCAGTAAGAAGTGAACCTCGAGGAGTTTGAGGTTTTGCAAATCACAAACTAATTTAGGATTTGCGAATAGTGAATCTTTTACCACTGTGGTATTCAGTCATTTCTTTCTGCAAGGGAGCAGCAAATTAAAAACTCTGTGGCTAAGATGAGTCTTACGTGTGAGGGAGAAAACTCTTCCCCAGAGCTGTGCTGGCAGAAATGCATGCCCGACACATGGCAGGTACACTGTGTTTTCAGATTAGTAGTTCTGTATCTTGCCCCCTCATCTTCTTTTCTTTCATGTGTATTGATTTTTGTTATACCCACTTCTTGTTCCATTTTCATCATGCTTCCCCCCACCCCCCGCCCCCCACTGTATTACTATTTCTCCTCACTTTCTTGCAGCAAAACACAAACTTAATAGCATTCAAGTTCATCTCTGAATACCAGAGCACTCACATAGGTTCCAAAAGAAGGAAGGTGAATTTACTCAGTCTGACATCAGAGGAAGAACACGACGTAGGACCCTGTTCAGCAAAACAGTCAGGCACATGGCATGTGGCTACAGGAATAATCCTGTGCTAGAAACTGGGCAGATGCTTAAATGTATTGCTGAACCATACACATCACAGCCACTTCTAACTAGGAGTAAACCCGCAATACAAGCGGTTCCAACAGGTGCGGGGTTTCATCCTTTCTTCTGCAAGAGTCACACCATCGTGGAGGAAGGGATGCTGGTGAACTTGGGCCAGTGTGCTGTGGGCAGGCAGGAGCTGCCTTAATGCTGGGGCTGAGAGATCCAAGCTGCTGCCAGCCAAGACCTGGCTGGGGCCAGTTTGTTATGCCTGCCTGGGGTTCCCCGAGCCCTGGAGCTCCTCAGGATCTGCTGCGTGTCTCGGTTCTTCCTGAACCACTCCTGACCATCCTGAACCACTTCCTAGCCACTGGATCCTGCTGTCTCTTTTGTAACAGGGTTTAAAAGACTGGGTTATTTTCTGTTGCCTGTCAGTCTTCCCTTCCTATGAGCTGGATAGCACGAGATCCCAAAGCCTGCCATTGCAAGAGCTATTTGCCAACCACTGAATCATTCTCAGGCCCTCTTTTTACTTCTGTTTAGCATTCCCACATCCTTCATGAAGTGTCATGTCAAATTCACCCAATTCCTTTAGCTGAAAACACAAACAAACCCCAAATAGGGAAAAAAAAAAAAAAAAAGGAGCACTTCAGTTTGACTGTCCTTAAGGGAAATATTCCCGTTTTTGAAATTCATAGCAACAAACAGTTCAGAGTGTGCCTGAATTCTATTTAAAAGAGAACGGTGTTATTTCCCTTTTGATCAAATTAAACATCTCGCTTGGCCTACAATGTTTTCCATCCTCTGTATTTTGGTTTACTACAAATAAATAAAGGAAAAAGTTACTATTTCAGGTTGATTTGAAGTGATATGAGGATTTTATTATAACCTTCTAGTTAACTTATGTGTCAAGAATATGCTGCCATTATTGCTTGGAGTTCCAGAGGATGAGGCACTGAGCAGTCATGAGGAACTAAGAAAAAATCTCCTTTATTCTGTCGACCACCAAAGCAGCCTAACATTCCTAGCCATCCACACATTATCTCTTTAGGTTTACAGAGGATATATTTTATTTGCTATGTATCTACTAAATGAACTTCCGTTTTTGCTTTTCACCAGTTTGCTCATCTTCGTTTGGTAAAAAGTAAGTAACTATCCCAGCTGAGAACTGTTTATGTTAGTGCCAATAGCCGTAAGAATTTCACACAATACAGCATAATTAAAGAAACGCTTTCAAGTTTCCACATGAGGAAGAAAGCCATAGGGTACTGGTCAGTCGTATGTTTTGGTGCTTTCTTTATTTTTAGAAACTCCCATAAATCAAATTATTAATAAATAGAGGGAAGACAGACACAGCTTTTTCTTTTTTTTTTTAAATTTTATTTTTTTATCACAGTGGGGTTGGCGTACCACATTATCCCTTCAGAGAGAGAAGCAGCCTTTTGTGTAAAGTTTTCTTCCTCAAGTCCATGTTGTCAAGAATAGCTCTGCCCTGCTCAGACACCATCCAGCTCTTTGAGAATGCCCGTTCCAGGTCTGTGTGAGGATAGGTTGTTCTTTACAGTGCAATTACTAGCATTTTATCTCACCTATTTTTAAATGCTCCATTTAGGAGGAACTTGTGCTAATTCCTCTTGGTGGTTACTTGCAAAATCCACAGCAGAATTTTCTTGCTCTTGCAGGTGATAGATGTTTTAGGACCTTCCTTTGCATCCTTGCACAGAGGAAAGAGCCCTTGGCAGCTAATGCAACTTGATGATATAAAAAGGCCTTCAAGAGTAACTGCAGTTACTTAAGTTCAGTGACTACTGGCTGTGCCAATAGTTGAACATATGCTCGAGTGTTTTGCTATGCTGTGGGCTAGCTCGGGATGGATTTATTGCTGGTAATTTGAGGAAGGCAATATAAGTGGGAAGTAAGGTAGTACCAGCTTGAATTCCTCATTTGTGAATTTCTCCTTCCAGGTCATGATTAAAAAGTGTTAAGTATTATGCAAAACTTCAGAAGCTATTTGAATTTATAGGGTGAGAGAATAAATAGCTCCCTCATTCCCTTCCTCCCTCCAAAACCTCAGCTCCAGACAATGAAAATATCAACACAGAGCAATATATTTCTGGGAAATCTCATATGGTATTACAAGGAGAGTGAAGGAAAGATCTAAATGGCACAGAATGAAATTCTCTATAAAAAAGCACATGGTCTAGCACTGACCTCTTAGGTATTGCTAGTTCTGTGTTTAAAATCATGCTAGCTAGTATTTTTCTTTCCTGTCTTTTAGGCAGCTCTGATCTTCATATTATTTACTGTCAAAAAAAGTTAATTTGACTCCTCTTAAAAAAAAAAATAATTATTTGGCACTGGAACGAAAGTATTACTGAGAGCTGTAGCTGATGTAGGTGTAATGCATGTATTACTTTGAGTATACTGTAGTCATTTTTAAAATTATGTCAAAAAAGGCAGCTATGTCTTTTTTTGACCAAATTTATTGTACTGCTTATTGCTTAATAGTCTGTTATTTTCCAGATGTTCAGTAATTTATTTTTCTTAATATTTGTTCCATTACTACTAGATACAGTAGTCAGACTTATGAGGGGGTAATTTCTGGGACCATTGAATTTCTTGTTAATTGCTACTCATTGTTGTTGTTATTATTATCAAAGCATCTAAAAACCCCACCACAATCAGGGCCCATTGTGCAAAGCACAATGTGTACATTTAGGAGGAGACAAGATTAAGCATCCCAGTATAATAATACAACCTCCCCTCTTATTGAAAGTCAGTATTTTGCTTTTCTCTAGCACTGTAGTTCCCCCAATCCCTCACAATGAAGAAAGAATTATTGGCATGGCAAATTCATTGAGTAACTCCTTTGGTACACTAGCATGAACACCACACAGCTAAGAAAATGTATTCGCATCTCACGTAATCCCTCTCATATTCTTTCACAACAGTTTTTACTGATTGGTGAGCATACAAATGGATTTTCTTAATGTTTCTAGTTAAATGTGAATGTTAGAAAGGGGATAAGCACCTTTTGGAGGGTTTACAAACACAGACCTACCCACTCAGTTGTTGGTAGGTGTATTTTCTGCAGTATATCTTTATCTCGCTCAAGTTGTCAGTTTTTCTGTTTGCTCCTGACTTTGCTTGCTTCACCAGCATAGTGAGGGGATCTTGCTTCTGACAGCTCATTCGAGGCTATCTAAAATCTTGAAATGGAGGCCAGTGAAGGAGAACATTGTTGTCCTAGGTGTGAGCCACGGGGCGAAAGGTAAATTTATGGTAAATCTGCCAAACAAATGGCAGTGAAACACTGAAGTTAGCTCTGTCTGAGCTTTGTTCTGCCAGGCTCAAAGTCTGGTTGTTTAGGGTTATTCAGGCACCACTATAACTACTTGTGATCTGCAGGGCAGATACACCCTTTGTCTCTACCACCTCTCTTTAATGTTGTCTTTGTTTTTGCCTGATCTTATTCCACTTCTGTAGGCTGCTTGTGTCACCTTCCTGAGAAACATCTCCAGGCAACTACAACTGAGACCTAAGCTGGACCCTGAGTAACTCTCTCTGACACATACGACTGGAGTTTTTTCACTGTGACCTTCAGTGCCTTAATTTAGAGCTAGGACCTCAGGATCCCATGGTGCAGCCCTTTGGAATAAAGGTGCTACTGTCTTTTTTTCCTTAAACTCATATTTTGAAGCTATAACTCATTTTGAGGTGTGGGGGAAGGAGCTCTGGACTGTGACTCCCCAGTCAACTGCACGATGGGAGAAGTCAATTTGCCCAGGCTTGGCATGAATACCAAGTGGAAAACTTAGCTTTACTGCCAGCCCATAGAGCTTCACCCTCTCTCCTTTTGATCAGTGCTCTTTTAGCTCTGTCAGTGGCACCCAACCTTTTCATCTTGTCAGGCCACAATAACCTTAAACTGCTCAATAAGCTGTAGCTTGCAATAACCAGAGCAATTCTTAATTCTTAACTCATGGACAGCTCTTGGGTAGCTCACGCATTACTCAGCCCATGCATCCAGGCAAGTCCATGCGTCCTGAAGAGCATCTAGGAAAGTAGGAAACTGTGAGCATGTGGCTGCCTGAAATAGCTGCCTTCAGTCTGCTTCTGCTGGAGCAGACTGTAAGAAGTATTCTCATGGCAGAGGCCTGTATTGTCTTCCCCCTTTCTCCTGAGAACTTCTTGGAGTCAGCACCTGGGTATGTTGTGAGCCAGATGAATTTCTCTGGCAGTGGTGGTAGCTCAAGAGATTTCTTAGAGGCTTTGTGCCCCATGTATCCCTAGGAGGATGTGATGGGAGAGGACAGCAAGTATCTCAGAAAGGAACCATGTAAACCTCCCAGGAGCTGGCCGCAAATGTTCAGAATTGTTCTGTTGGGCTGTAGATCTTCATATTCCTGTACCGATATCCCCTGGTTGCTGTGGATTTCAAACCTGCAATGCCAACAATGTGGGTGAAAAAAATACTCCCCCTGGATAAATCTGGTGTGTGTTGACTATTGCTTGGCTATGTAGTTGCTGGTGGGACCACCACCAAAAGCTAATGGATGTCTTGATATTTCTGAGGCAACTTCCTTGGAGGCAATGTAGCAAGCTCCTTCAGTAAAGAGTCTTATTCCGTCTCTGCTCACTCAGTTTGACCCAACATTAAGCCCATTCTGGCGTGGCAGCTGAAGAGTCTTTGAAAAATTTCTTGATTTGAAATCATGTCTAATAACTATATTAGCTGTATTAAACAAGATGGTAAATGTATGTATAGGTCTTCTCAGGTTTCTTCTGTGAACCTAGTACTAAGGATTTCTTGTGGTCCAAGGAATGTATTTTCCATGGCTATAAATTTCACACAAGAAGTGTCACAGTCATGTAGCAGCACAAGTTTTGTTCCCCACAACTTCTCAGCAGTGGTTTTGCATCCATAGTCAAGATGTCTGTTCCTACCACATAACTTGTTATGTTATCTGCTAATGACACAAATGATTCATTTTTTTCTGGCATAGAACTCAAGGATACCAGCATTATTTCTTACGAATAGCACAAAACCGTGTGTCAGGCCTCAGAAATATGTGGGATTTGCCTCTAAGTTAGACCTGTATTCAAAAGACAATATGGACCACTTGCCTGTGTTGTTGTCAGGACTGTAAATCAGACTGGCTGAATCCCAGGGCTAAGAAAGGCTGCTGCTCCTTATTGGACCCAGGTGGGTGGAAAAGACTGTGTGAGGTGTTAGCTTGCATTTTTGGAGAGTCTGGCTGAGACGCTCACTTTGGTGAAAGAGCTTTGAACAGATTCACAGTGCCCATGAGCAGCAGAGTTGAATCTCAACTAGCAGAGGTCACAAACAGCAGCAGGGAATATTAAAACTATAAGTAAGTGAAAGGATATTACTCTGTTTATTCCAGGATCTGAAAACACTGATCACAGGGGAATATCCACATGCAACTTCTGAAATGGACTTGCTTTCTGCTATTTTGCCTCCTACATGGTCTGTGAGCATTTAGGTGTCATTCCTGCTGCACGGTTGAAAGTGGGGTCTGCTTCCAGGGTTACCTCTTGCATTTTCAAAGAGCTGGTATTGGCTAATAGCTTTCTCTAGGAAATGTGCCCTACAGCCCGGCATCCTTTCAGCTGACCCTCTCTGGGCAGTGGGTACTTTTGCTTGCTAGGAGATCTGGAAATGCATTCAAGTGTACGTTCCTTGTTTTGTAGCACACTGCTCTATGCCAAATGCTGCATGCTTTACTTGTCTCAAGCTATTACATGTTGCTCTCTAAGGGTTTGGACTAAGGTTGGTTTTTAATTCCCTCTCCATTCTTTCTTTCTCCTTTTTTTTTTTTAAATTATTTTTAAACTGGAAGCACAACAAAATGGTTAGAAATATTCTAGACCTTTTTTTTTATTTACTTACCCAGTCTCTGCACATATAGTTCTTTTACAAAAGTTTTTGAAATAACTGGTGGTTAAGTCAAGAGCTCATTTATACATTTAGCCACCTTGGCTAGATGTTGGCAGCATCAACTAATTAGGACATTGCAAGGATATGACAAATATTATCAAGAGGTCATCTGCCTCCTAAAATCAAGTCAAATTATTGTAAGATCTCATAATGAAATTGTAGCTTGCTTTCTTGACATGGATCCTACTCCAGCTTGGTATTCATCTACTCTTTGCCTGGCTTTGTACTTTCAATGTTTATAACCTTTCTTCTCCTTCCTCTGATTACCTGCTATTTTTCCAGGACTCTAAAAGATGCTGAAAACGGTAAGGATTTTTTTCTGTTCTGGGTTTGTTTTGTTTTTTGCTTTTGTTTGTTTGTTTGTTGGTTGGTTGGGGTTCTGTTTGTTTGTTTGTTGGTTGGTTGGGGTTCTGTTTGTTTGTTTGTTTGCTTGTTTGTTCAATGCCTTTAAACTTTTCTGACTGTAGCTGAATAATCCAGAGTATGGACTCCAGGATGCTATACCTCTTTGACAAAAGCTTTCATAGCTAACTCAGCCCAAGATACCGAAACAGACAAATTAATTACTCAACGTGTGCACTGTCTTTCCCTGTGGCAAGCAGGGGTGGTTTCCCTGCCTTTCAGTGGAGATGGGGCCAGCTAACCTGTGCTGGCTGTGGGAAAGGCTCAGCGTGTGTATGCAAGCCCTAATCAGACAGCAGCAACTGCCTGGAAATGCACACCCTACTTTACATTGTGGTAACTATTCCTATGCATATCCCCCTAGGTATTTTTGGGGCCGTGCTTTTCCCTGGTTCCAGCTCCTTGTCCCCATGAGGGCCTCATGGCTGGGATTCATTTCTTGGCCAGCTGCGGAGATCTGCTGCTGGGCTGAGCCTTCCCTCCTTCCACCCCCTCTCCTCTTCACCAGCACCTCATCTGTGTTGACATCCTCAGCCTCTTCTGTTTCTCCTGCGTCCCAGGCAGCTGACTTCCCTTGGTTTCCTTCCCACTCAGACCACTGGCTGCCTTCCTCGCCTCCCCTGCAGCGCAGCGCTGTTGTGTTTGCTCTCCTCTGCTCCCTGCCCAGGAGAGGTGGTGGTCTCTGAGGGAGCACGGTGGATGTCCTAGCACAGCCTGGATGCTGTGAAGTGCCACCCCATCTTAGTGCCTCACATCCGTGCTGCTGCGGGCTTGGGAAAATCCATACATTCATTCATCTTCCTCCTTTGTTCAACAGCCATTTTCTGTCAGAAAAGCAACTGCTTTCTCCATGTTGTAAACCCACTGAACTAGCAATAACTGTTTTATAGTTTTGCTGCCCTTGCTGTTAACGGAGAAGTGTTGAGCGTCTGCGTATTCTTACTTGGCTACTGACCACCCTTTCAATTCCTAGTGCAACTTTTCTTTTGACATTCAGAGCTGCACATTGTAAAAACAGACCAGGTATGTTTCTAGCTGTGGGATAGCCTTAAATCTTGTCGTGACTTTTAAGGTATTCCAGCCTTTGCTGATGGACTTATTGTTTCTTTCCATTGCAGCTGATTCTTTCTAGTCTGACTCTGCCAGTTGCCAGTCAGTCTTGTGCAACTCTCCAAACCTGACAGGGATTTGTTAGGTCTCCTCTGCAAAGAACTGAGAGAGAAGCAGGAACAGGGCAACAAGAAGGACATGCAGGTGAAAAGGATAAGCAGGAGAACCTGAGGTGGGTGGCAGGAAAATTGCCTCTGACAGTAGTTTTCTCATGTGGGGGAGGAAATATTTTGTTTGATTGTTTATCTATGCTGCCTGCTGTTATTTCAAACATGTCGATGGATATCTTCTCATGGTGGCAAGGTGGTATGTGGGCCTACATGTGGTGGAGAGTGTGGGGAGGCAACTGACCTTTGACATCAAGATGATCAGCCATCGGAGGAAAAACAAGACCACGGTATTATCTGTTATGTGGACATAAAACCATATTGGCCAACCCAGCCTTAGAGATGTTTGAGACTATCAGATTGTTCTGACGCTGTCTTCTGCTGTCTTTGAGAGTATGGCTAGTATTACAGGATTGGAGGGGCCATTGGGAATGGCTAGAATAACCCTGTTTTGTGTAAGAAAATCTTAGGCAGTTTATGAACCTTTTGGCAACAAGAAGGCTGTTTCACAACCTTACAAGAAAGCTAGAGGTTTTCAAAAGCCTGAAGGTAACTCTAGGCTGGGGTGATCCCATGGAGATCATGACATGTCCAGCTGGCCATGATGCCCACCCCCATTTCCCAAGATGTTGCCCAGGGACTCAAGGAAAGGAAGGGTTTCAATAGAAGAGGGTCTGGTTGTCTCAGCAAAAGGGTAACTCCTTCTCCCACATTCCAGATAAGTTTGAAGCTCCAAGGACTTCATTTTCATCACAAAACCATTATTGGTTGACTACCCTGCTGTAGAGCTTTCAGAAGACTGTAAGTGGGATTGGGAGTTTCTGGTGACCCACCTTGCAAAATCAACAGAAGAAACGATCCATTAATGTACTGCTTACAGCACTGTGCACTTCCTTGTGTCCTACCCCTTGTACAGGGAGCTTGTGGCAATCAAGGACCAAGCAGGCCCACATACCCAAGTTGGCCAAGGCAAACTGTCCCCAACACTCCTGTGGAGGGGCTTTTGGGATGCTTCGGCTGCTCCCACTACTAGGGTTAGGTGAAGCATCACTAAGTTTTCAGTAGCCAGCTAGCTTGTGAATCATTTATAGTCTCTTTTTTCATTTGTGTATTAGCTGGTTGTTTAGCTGTTCTGGCAGATCAGCAGGAAATAACTGAGTAGCGACACTCTCTTATGCACACAGTATTTGTTCATCTTTCCCACTCCAACGTAGCACAGAGGGTGACAAGCACTATAATACTTCACCTAATGCTCTTTGTTCTTAGATGGCAAAGGGATATTTCCGCTTATCCTGCTATGCAAATTCTCTCATAGGCCATAAATGTTTACTCATATCAGCAGGGTTTACTATGAAAAATGGATATTGCTTGCAGTAAGCTAAGCTTTTTCTTCTTTTGTTTAAATTTCTTGTACTTATTTTAGGTCTTTGTTAATGAGATGCATATTGAGAATTTCTATGGTGTTAAATATGCTCAATTGCCACTAACTATGCATGACTGTGGGTATCTCATGCTTTTAAAGTTCAGCCCTTAAAGGAGCATATGTATAAACAAAAGCATGCAGTGATAACAGTGAAAAAGAAGTATGCGAAAACTGGTTTGACTTCTGTTCTCAAGATCTGTATGCAGTAGCAGCATTGGCCTCTCTAAAATTATTGGTACCTGGAAATCTCACGCAATAGATCAGCTGGGTGACTTTTCTGATTTCTCCTATTCCCAGACGAGATGCACTGGACTGTTGCAATGCAGCTGGAGGTGATAAATTTGTGCGTCACTCTGACTAATTCTTCAGCCAGAAGGACGAAGGGACTTAGGATGGAAGCATTTTTAAACATGAGTCACCCATGCACAGTGATGATTTTTTGTTCGTGCCATGCAGGATCTACTTTCTGCTAGAAAACACAAACATGCAAACCATAAATCTATCTCTAGAAGAAGTAATTTTTGCCAGTTCTAATGGTTGTACTTTTCCAATACCAAGTGTTCCAATATTACTGGAATTATTGCAGGGTTTTTTTAATTTTTGAAAAATGGTAAATTTCCAGTGTATTGAAATAGTTCTTTTACTGAAATTCAATGAGTTGGGCACCCAGCTTTAACAACAAAACCAAAAGACCCTTGGTTCCACCTGGGTAGTGCAAATTAATCTAATGGAAGTCATGCGGTGACCATGTTGTAAGACAAGAATATCCCCTAATACTCCTATGTCTGTCAGGGTGGGAGAGGAGAGAGCACTTAACTGACCCAGGCCTTCAATAGCTGAAGCTTGCAGTGGGACAGCTCTTAAAGAACCAAGGTTGTAGAGTCAGGCATCGTGAAATCAAAAGTCAGTTTGCTTCCTGTTGCAGTGATTAGAACCGGACTGGAAGATTCCTCCCACAGTTGCTTTCAGGGTTGGTTGGCCCATGGACAAGACCTCTGTGATCCAAAGCCTGATGGTTGAGTTACTGGCTTGGCACATAGGAAATTTGGTTTCAAGTTCCTGCTTTGCCCAAAGCAGACTTGACGTTTTTCATGCCAAACTGTGCTTCAGTCTGGGTGATTTGAATTTAGGACTCCACATGCCAAATGTGGTACCACAGCTATCAGGGTACGGAGCATTTGTCTTGAAATAGAAAAATTTCCATTAAAACCCTAGCACCGCTGACAAAGCGACCTACTTAGAATTGAAATGATGTTCACTGATGAAGTTAATTTCTTAGATGGAATGTCTTTCTTGAGAATAGAGCTGTAGTGGACCTGGTGCAATCTGAAATACAGACGCCCTGCTGGAAGCTGGGAAGAGTCAGGGAAGACCCAGGTGGGAAGAGCTCTTGACCCTTGAGATCATCCATGGCCCAGGACAATTTTTAAAAGAAGCACCAAGCAGCTGCAAGTCAAGCGATCGTCTGTCCCTGGGTCCAGTGCATTAATACAGTCCTTCCTTTGTGCAAAGGAACAGGCCACCTCACCTTTTATATCTGTGCAGATTGGCCAACCTGCTTTAGGTGGCCTACTGAAATGGCAGATAGACCAATTCAAAGCCAAGCTATTTTGTGATGAAATTAATTAGTATGTGTTGTCTGTCCTAAGAATAAATCATCTCTGGACAAATCCTGAAGTCCTCTCTCAGTCTGTTTTTGTTGAGCTTTTAGCAACGCAAAACCACTCTTGAAGCCAAGATAATTTTCTTCTCTCAGTGGAAAATGGTAATGATGTCAGGATTTGGCCTGGTGAAATAATGATAATTCTCTGCCTTTTACAAGCTCTGTTTATATGATGATCTCAATCTATTTAAAAGATGTTAATCAGGCTTCAGTACCTGTCTGTGAGCTGGATGGCAAGCAGATGTTTTTGCACGCTAAGGCAGAAGGAAGCTAAGGGTTGCATCTGTGGCTGTGTCATACGCTGACAACCTTTCAGCCATTTTTGCCAATGGTTGGTCTATCGGCTTCCATTGGCTCTCCTCAATATCAACGAGCCAAGCAAGAGAACATGAGGAGGTGTGCACATATATTATATTTATATATTTACTTATAAAATGGTGGCTTAGCACATCCAAGTACAGGCGGGTTTTAGAGGAAAATGTAATGATTCAAAGGTCCAATTTTAACTTTGCTAAAAGCATCTAAATGATGCCCCTGCCCTACATTAAACTATGCTACGATCAAAGAGGGCAGATGCCAAGTACTTGTGGTTTTACAGCTTGCAAATAAATATTGCTCAACCCCATAAAAAAGAGCATGAGAACAGCGAGTGGATTTTACCTTTTCTGTTTGTTTATTTATTTATTTCCTATACGCCATACAGGTAAAAGGGGTATTGCTGCTGCTTCTTCTCAGGTTTTCTGCAGAGCATGCAGCTGTGAATGCCACTTGACCTCAAATCCAGTTAATTTAGGCTGGCACGCTCGATTGCAAAATGTTTTATGGGCTGGCAGATAGAGCGCCCTGGCAGATCTGCCGTGGAGCTGCAAAGTTCCATACCCAGCTGAAACTTTTTTTAATTCAGCACTGTCATTTTTAAATAACAGTGCAATTGCAAAACAAATTGGCAGGTACTTATGAACTGAATACTGCCTGGGGCTCTGTCTTTTCATTTTGCTGACCAGTGTGGCTGGTCTTCAATTTAGAAAAGCACCCAGTAGTTAAAAAACACTGGTGAAACCTTGTAATGCAGAGCTAACCGCATTGCTCATGGAGAGGGAGATACTTGCTCTGACTTGTTGATCTTTACAAACTGGTTAGCTTCATGGTGGAGGGAAACGTTTAAAAATAAAAGGGTTCCAAAGTGTCTATGTGTTACAGCAACCACCTGAGCATGAACCTTCTTTGCAAAGTTTAAGCATTCTGCCCCAGGTCCTATGTGAAGCTTCAAGGAATTTTGGATTAAACTGGAAGGGCCTTCTTGGGTCACTGATTCCCAATGCCCTGCTATCTTGAGCAACTAATTCATATGATCTCTTTCCTGGTAGATTGCATCAGATACGTGTGGGCCATCTCCTATAAATCAACATAGCTGTGTCTGTGAAGGTCCAGCTTTTGCTGTGTGGATTTGTAAAAGTCTTTGCTGCTTTACCTATACATTTGCATTGCTGTCTCCCTAAGCATGGTAAGCAGAGATTGAACAGGATGTTTAAAACAAGTAGAGGTGTTCAAGTTGTCTTGTAGGATAGACAGAAGCCACTGACAGTGGGATAGACAGCCTGCCACTCAGCTCGACAGAGATTGGATGATAATGTTATTTTCCTCCAAAAGAGTTTCAAATAAAGCACAAGGTTCTCTAACCCAGGACAGTAGAAACAAGGATAACACAAAGGACTATCCTTGCCTCTTTTGTATCAGGTAAGGGCCACAAAAAAAATTTGGAAAATGGTGCGAGAGGCCACTCTTCCCAATTCAATATCTGCAGTGAAGAATCCAGTCAGAATAAGGAATCTTCAGATTCTGTTTTCACAATCTTCCTTTCTGTTTGAAAGTCCCCAGTACTTGCTTCTGGCATCTATATTTATTCCTAAAACCATATGGGATAAGATACCTTCCCTATTCCAAAAAACTCCACCCCACTGTGTATTCATCTTGAGTGAATATGTCTTCAAGGCTTTTTCAGAAGGGCTTTTCTCACTCTAAAAGTCAATTGCATTTAAAATATAGGTTGAGACAGGCAGAATCATTAGTTCCTCCTCCAGAAAAATGGCCTCTGTAGCCATGAGAAAGGAACTCAACTTGAAAGGAGACAAATACATTGTTTCCTGACATAAAGATCTATGTGAACAGATGATATACCAGACAAAAAGGTGCTACTCGTTGACGTTCAGCAGAACAGAAGTGTTTGTGAGAATATTTGTGCAATAATTTCATGGCTTAGTGTGTAGGATGTTGAGGTTTTGGTCACCTGGTGTGTACTTATCATTTTGCCAGCACTGAAAGAAATATCGGGATATACTTCTTCATTAATTCAGTTACGTTGGTCCTTGTAATCATGAAAGTTCATGTAGTGTGTTATGACTCTAAGAAAAGTTAAGGAACCCATTGCTTTTTAAGGCAAAATCTTTTGTTTCATGGCTTTCTCAGAAATGTGAATCATCTAGCATTGGGTGAGTCTTTTGGTCAGTGTCTCTGCACATTGACCAGTTCAGCTGATTTATGGCCACATGAACTCTTTTTTGAAATTTCTGGCTTAGCGCCATAAAAGTTCTAAAACAATCTTCGAGGTTTTGAGTCCCTCTCCATCTCCTCTAGGGAAGGGAAGCTTGTATAAATGTGGTTATTCTGGGAAAGCCTATGGTTTTAATTTCTCTCCCAAGGGGGTAGAGATGTCTTCCAAACCTAGTATTGAGAAAAAGGACCAAAGGACTACCTCAGGAAAGAAGATACAGCTTGGGAGGTTGGTCTGCATTTTCTCTCTCCAAAGCTTTTTGAAGAAGATATGAAGCTGTGAATATCTGGAATTCTGTCACCTGGACACTTTCTCTCCCTTAAAGGGATCTTTCTTGCAAGTGAAATGTTAGAAGCTAGTGAAATCATTCCAGTGCACCCACGCCAAGTGGGTGGAAGAGGTATGTGAAAATTAAATGTATTATTTGGAAGCTTCTCTGGATGCTTCTTGCTTTCCTGAGGGAAGGAAGGACCTAGAACTGTTTGATCCTATCTTTTTTTTGTTGTTGTTTTCCCCTTAGTTGGCCTCAATAAGCTTTATGAACCATTTCTGTCCAAGCAGTGTTCTAACACATATTCAAAACTTGTTCTCTTTTGGGGCAGGCTGGTACTTGCTGGCAGATAGGATATAGAAACGTTCTGTAGCTCTCAGTTTCGGGCTCTTTTCACACAACTCTGGTATTCCCAACAAACCCCTCTTGTGTATCTCATGTGTCAGGTACATCAGCACACAGCAGAATTCCTGTTTTAACAAGTATCTCCCTCAAAAGCCTGATACCATGTGCACTCATTGCTTTCCCCATCTGACACAGCGTGAAGCTCTTCAGAAACCCCAGCTTTGCACCCAGGTGGTTCTCTTGCCCTGGCCTATCAGGCAATGAAACCATTGCTTCCCTTTGCTTTAAAAATAGGAGGTAAAACGTCCTTGCTCCCCTGACAGGTTCAAACTACCTGTAAAGAACTCTTTGTTGATGCTCTGAGTGTGATACCAAGTGACGTGCTGCAAAAGAGTGAGGCTACTGGGGGTTTTGAGAGCATTTCTCAAAAGGTTAATAATTTTGCTGATCTGAGGCTTTAGTCATAATGAGGAGACATGGACTATCCCTGTAAACAAGGGATCAGATTGCTCTAATGGAATCTCATTTATGATCTGGAGAGCTTGGCTGCAGACGAAGAAAGTGAGAAACATAAGTAACAAATACCTCTGTCTTAGCAAATTGCTGTTGTTACTGAGGTTGACATGCTTAGCTGTAAATTGGGTCAGTGGTTCCCTCCTGGCCCAATCGTGCAGAAGCAACTAAGGCACTAGGCAGATGGAGGTATTAGCCTCATGCAGTCTTAATGCTGACAGAAAACTGTGTACTGCAGGGTAAATGATCCCAATCTTCTCTTCCATTCTTAAAATCCAAGGCACTGACCTTCTCAAATACATGACTCATCTCTTGCCAGGAAGGTGAAAGTCCAGCTATTAATGAGTTACTTCACTGTATACAGTCTTCAAAGCCAGGCCTCTGCAATCAGCTCAGCTGAACGCTTTGGACATCTTCCCATCACTTGATCCTAATCATGGGTCTGCACCTGGTCCAGCTTTTTATTTGGGACAATATGTTAAAAATTCATTGTTGCTTTTTTTTTTTTCTCCCTTTTAATTGACTTTTTCTTCCCCTCTGAGTTAAATGAATGCTTTATAGGATGAGAACTGAACAACATCAATGGAATGAATTGTGCAGGAGAGCCACAGGCACAGCTCACATTCAGGAGAAAGCGGGAGTATCCAGCTGTATCCTGCTTGCCTACTTTGATGTCTTTGGCTGAGAGAGTGACTCGTGATTCAGACCACCTACTCTCCAGGCCCTGGCTCCCTAGGTGGTCAAGGCGGAGAAGAAATCATGAACTCCGCACAGCACACCTGTAGCGTGCCTCGTGCGTCCTGCTTCACTGACTGCACAGGCAGCAGGCATTTGGCAGCCCTGAGTGTTACATGGTTTCATGCGTTTGTCCCTTTCTTGATCTTAAATGCTGTAGTATGTATGGGTCTGCGTCCGCCTGAGGCACCATATGATGTGGCTGGAGTGAACCTTGCCATGAGCACGCTTGTTTGCCTTGCCATTTCTGAATAGCACTACATGGTGATGGGTGTGCTTTACCTACAAGCATCAGGCAGCGTCAGAACAATCTCCACTTGGCCTGGAGGGACTGCCTCTGGAGATGAACGTGTCTGAGGTAAATCCAGGCAGCACTTCAACTTTTTGCACACTGTATTAGGGTTTTCCATGTTTTGATTTAAACTCTCCCTGTTGTTTTTTGGTTTTGGTTGTTTTTTTGTTTTTTGTTTTTTGTTTTTTTTCATGTGGGAAAGACATTGGGAGGAATGGGGAGGGTGAGAAAGCACTTTGGAGGTGATGGTCACACTTTAGTCTTCAGCCTTTGGAAGTAACAGGGACTTAGATCTCTATTGTAAGCATCTCTATGTACTTGCACATGAAGTGAGCAACAGAGAAAACTACTATAACAACTGAGGGCATGATGGAAACCCATAGTCAAAGACATCTTATCTGCTAGGGCTTGCCCAGCTGCTGGTTATCATCCATGTCGCATCTGGCTTTTCACAGTACATCTGTTTAACATAAATAACTTTTTTTTATTATTATTAATGTCCTATGGTACATCCAAACAATGAACAGAAGAAAAAAGAGAAACTGTAAATAAATTTTGCAATGTCAGTAAGAGCATTCACATTAAGGGAAACTATTTTGAGTGAATGCCAATTCTTAATAAATTGCTATTATTCTGGTGTTTTTACAAAGACCACAAGGAAAAAAAGAATAAAACCCCAGAAACAGTTGAAAAATGGAAACACTGAATGTCACTCCTTTTAATAATAAATACTTTTAGGCTATTCTCCTAGCAAATGAGATGCCAAGATTTTTTTTTTTTTCTTTTGGTGTCTATCTGAAAGCCAGTGGCATAAAAAAAGACCATGAGTCAGCTGGCTGAGCTCCCTTTCCTGAATGCTCCCTGGGCAGCTGTGTTTCAACCCAAATTACTAGCCCTGGGTCTGAGCAGGCTTTCTGCAACCCTGGGGCACACCTGCCTAGGTAAGAACTCTGAAGAGGTGCCTGCACTGACTCCAAACCCACAAGCTCAGCCCTCAGAAGCAGGAGAGCCCCACTGCCGTTGCCCGGCCTGTGTGTCACATTAAGGACCAGCAATATTTCTTAAGACAGCAGGTTTTGCTAAGAAGGGTGCCTATGGTCTTAATTCCCACTTACTGATGTCTTGTTTGTTGTAATTTCTCAGAAATGAGACCTTACAGTCCACTTTACCAAGAATTCTGCTCAACCATCCCAATCTCCCCTGGAGCTAAAACTCACCCTTTCTGAAACATTATCTCCTGGGTATTCTTGGTTTTACTCTCTAGGACCATGTGGACTTTGCAAGGAAATTTCTAAATCTCTGTATCAATGAGGCTTCATGGCAAACCATAATTGTGGGCAGCACACTGCACAGCAAGAGCAGTCTCTTCCCACAAAGTTCACTGAGCATCATGAGGATGGAGGTTCACATTTCAGAGGTCCCAGCAAATCTTCTTTTTTTCGTCTTTTTAATTTTTTTTTTCTTTTTAGTGATCAGGCTATTTTATCTGTGTCTATTTTACAACCCCTGTGTGTTTCTCAGTTAATTTCTCTCTGCAGGGATTCTGGGAAGCTGCGGTCTTGGTCTGGCATCTCCACACCTACAGGAACCCTTTGCTGATAAAAGCCCCTGGCACCACAGGATAGGGGTACATTATGCATGACTGTCCTGGAAATTTTACATTAGAAATATGGATGCCCCAGCTGGTGTTGGAAAATCAAGTGTTGGGCTCACCATGACGGATGCTGATTGAAGGTCATGGCTGAACAGGCAGGCAGGAGCAGGGGCGTACTGGAAACGATGCCAGAGAATGGGGCTCTCAAGCCACATGGGTGCCATTGCTTGCACTTCAAAGGTTTGCAAACCTTGCAGATGCGTTAGTCACAAGAGGTACTGCTTCCTTGTTGGGGGATTTCCTGGGTAACGTGGTTGTGCTCCTGCATGTTGGTGGGGATGGCACAGAAGTCTGGGGAGATCAGGCACCTACAGATGGAGGAGATGTTGGGCTCTATTCCAGTGACCCAGGCACTGGTAGCTTGGGACTGTCTAGGGAGGACCTTATCATCCTCTCTCTTTCTCAAGTGGCACCTGGAGCTGCACCCATAAATTCTGGGTTTTGTGCAGAGAAGGTGGTTTTGCCAACAGTGAGAGGTCTCGTCCTCCAGGAGCGTGAGGAAGCCAACTCTCCTGGTCATGGTCCGCTATACCCACCGCAGTCTGCCAGCCCAGGAAGCAGGCCCAGGGCCTGAATGAGCTCTTTCGCCTTTTCACACACCTCAGAAGGCTTTTATAATGAAATAAGGCCAGAGCCCAGTGATCAAAAGGGAATTAGAGACGTTGTATATGCTCACATGCTTGCTTCATGGGGCAATTTTAATGAGTAATTGATTGCTAATTATATGTGCTCCTTTGTGGTGAAACATCATGGTACTTTGATATCGACCAAGAACTGAAAGTTTCTGTTGTGCTTTTATTTTCTAAAAACTTTTGGCCTGCTGATCTGTATGGGGTATTTTGTGCCTGATTCATTTAATGTATTGTCTTGGGTGAGTGTTGATTTACTTGCTGAATTCAAGATCAATTTTAATGAAGCTCTTAGTGCGTGCTGGTTTGAGGACACAGGGTGCCTTGTTATTGGTTTGTCTAGATTGCTCACTGTTTTGTTAGACTTCAATATGAAAACTTTTGGCATAGTGACAGCTTCCCACTTCCCTGCAATTGAGTAGACAACAACAGAGCTTAAACACAGAATTTTCTACAGTGTCAGGTTCCAGAATGCTGATATTTCTTTTCCAGAGAGATTTAATAGCAGGATGAGACAAAAGGATACGCAGCAGGCTTGAAAGGTCCTTCCTCTCCTGAGTAGTCCCCATCAAGCCAATGGGTAAATGTCTGCAAAAGAGGACCACACTGAAGTTCTGTTGGTAGGTGAACAGCAATGCTTGCCAAACAAGGCACCCCATTCAATCTGTTTTCAATGATTTAAAACTGAGCTAGAAAATGTGAATCCAGGCAGGAACTTAGCATTTAAATTATACACTTGAGATGACTGAGCCTTTTTTTTTTTTAAAATACAATTAAAAAAATCATAATCCTGAGGGATGTCAAAGGAGTTAGGGCACGGAGATGACATGAAAACAGAGTCCTTTCATATGCTGCTTGACATTTCAGTAATTCTTCAAGCAGCATTTTTGACTTCTTTTAAACATAGAGTTTTCTTAGCCAAGTTTGCAGCATGAGAAAACTGAAGTTTAATCTTTTCAACATACGAAGTCTTGGTATAAAGATAGCTCTTTCCTGTATGTTTGTGCTGATACCAGGGTACACATATACCCACCCGGCTTAAAGCTTAGAAGATACTGGCATTAGAAATGTTGCAGATATTGCAGTAACTAAGGCATTTGGCTATGTCATGGACTCAGGTGATTTTGAAAGAAAGGGATATGTATAGATATAAAATTAAAGTGTAATTTACATATTGGATATTTACAAACTATAGGATATATATATAGCATATATAAAACTAAATATAAGTGCATTTAAGAATGTTTCTAGTAATAGCCTACCTCATGATTAACAAGATTAGCAAGAAATCGGTGCAAATTTTCTTCTTAATCAACAGTGCTAGGAAATAATGATTAATGTAATAAATATGTATTAATAATGGAAAGCTGATTTAAGCATCAGGGGATTAACCTAGGCCTCAAAAGCTCTCTCTTCATTTCCCTGCACAGTTAGACTCTTCTTGCCTGACTGCTGATAGTATCAATCCAGTACTCCGATATCTGACTGTTGTTGAAATCAATGGTAAGTAATGTTTGAGGGTGCTGCCAGGGAGCGCAAGAATGAAGAATATTCAAGTGGTTCTCCAAAACTGTGGGTTGAGGTAACTATGAAGCATGCAGCCCAGAAAAGTTGATGTTCCTGATCTTTAAGCACCTAAATCTATGTATTCAGCACTGGTGATGGAAAAGCCACCTTGCCACCACTCTCTCTCCCAGCTACCCCTCCACCACCACCTGACCTTTTTAGGTGCACCAACATGCTGTGCATCTCTCCCATGCTGTGACTGAGGGCGGCTCTGCTCCCCAGCCCAAGCCAAAGTCCCTCAATAGGAGTCACGGTTTCACTACTCTAAAGACCTGCCATGCATCTGGTATTTTTGTTATTATTTGCCATTTGATGTCGCCCTGCGTATGGTCCTTTTCTTTTTCCACCCGGAAATGGCAACTTGGCAAGTTCTAAGTTTTTCTGAGTGTTTCCAGCTGCCTGGTTGTCAGACGTGACAGCCAGAAGGTGCTACTTCATCTTGATTGTATGGTCAAAGGATAGATCAGCACAAAATCTCCTTTTGTTATGGGTTGAAGTCATGGTTTTGTTCTTCTTTCTGCACTGACTCCATGGAAGGTGTGTAGTGTATCTATCTCTATCACTTCAGGGTGCAACGGGTGGATCTAGTGCTGATGCCCTGCATGTAAGTGCTAAGTTCAGTGCTCCCTGCCATTGGTCACAAAGAGGATGCTGAGACATCTCCAGAGTAATGGTGATAGCTCTAGAATTGGTCTGTGGGTCTGGGACCATGTTCAAAGCACCGAGCATGAAAAACATCTAGGGTGAGAGTGCAGAAGTCCTACTCATGTCCTGATCAGCTCTTCAGGCCCAGGCACTCAGCTCTGTTCCTCTGAATCTCAGTTCATTTGCTTTCAAGGCCATCTCCCAGAGCCATCTAATTGTCCCCAGGCTCTCTGCAAGGAGCCTGGATGCCTAGGCACTGGGATCACAGCAGGAGGGAGCCCACAAGCTGTCAGGGCCTCTCAGGGCTAGATGTGACCACAGGGAGTGGCAAAATGCCAGAGTTTTGTCATATGAGTAACATGCACACACTGCGCTGACTGTCCCTAGTGACTGAAGATGAAAATTTCCCCATCCTTGGCTTTCTCCTTTCCTCCACACTGGAGTGCACATTTGTCTTGGAGACTACAGCTTCAAGTAGCCCTCCCAAAGGTCCCCACCAGTGAGCTGGGTGGTCAAAGCCATTTACGAGAGTCACATTGTCTGCTTCTGCTAATATGCTTTAATCCAAGGCTATTCTTCTTCCTCTTATCTGATCGCAGTCCCCCAGCTGTGCAGTATGTGCCACATATAAATTTAGAGAACATAAATAATTGGCTTTGTTGAAAAGCTACCCACGATATACTCATTGCCTCTTCCTCTTTCAATCTGCACTTGCTCACAGTGCCCTCCTTGCCCCTCAGAGCTTTCTGCTCCCTCGGCGTGAGCATGCATCTTCATTTTCATCCCACTTTAGGACCCACTAATAACTCCCTCCCCAGTGCACCATCAACGCGCTGGAGGAGAGCACAGGAGTGGTAATTCAGGGCTGTGATGCAGTGCCACGCTGGGAGAGGATGCTCAGATGGCCGTGGCATGCCAGCACGCTGCTGGCAGCTGTGCACCATCTACCAGAAGCAAGTAGCCCTGCTGGCATTCAGCTGTGCCGCTAGTGCTAGAACACAAGAATATCACGACAAAATGGTGCTTTGCAGGCTTTAGTCGCAGGAAGGTATCAGTCGTGCTGCAGTTGTTTGCCACGTGGGGCAGGACGGTGGGCTCAGGTACACTGGTGTCCCAACTTTTTGCTAATCTTACTGTGCTGTTATCAGCCATTGGATGTGGCTGGTGGGAGCTCCTGGGAGAAGTCACCCTTGTGCAGTATCATGCAGTAACGCAGAAAGTTACTGTTGTCTAAAGAAAAGTGTTTGACCTGAAGCTTCAGGAGGACTCAATAGTGAGCAGAGCATCTGGCAATTAACTGCGACCGAATAATTAAACTTACTAACCCTTTGCATCGGGGAAGGTTTCCTTGTCCAGTTTTTCAGCATTTTGTTGGTACTAGTAAGATTACTTTCCTCTGGTAGTCTTTTTAGGTGATGAAAATAGTGGGAAGCTTAGCTGGCCCTTAGAAAAGACAATGGTCATAGTCATCTGCCCTTAAACTCAGCTTCCTGACCTACTCACTTCTCTGTTTTTTATATAAGATGTGCATTCCCTCACGCATGGAGGTCTGGATAGATGTGGCTTAGCTCTTCCCCTGTAGTGTGACCCAGTCACATCCCAGCCATTGCTAATGGGAAAACTCAGCTTATTCACCCCTCTGGGCATCTGCCTTGAATGCTACCCACATGAGCTTGAAACATCAGTGGGGTTTGTTCAATCAGGGATCAAAAGCGGGGATTGATAAAAGTAGTTATTATCCTCGGTTGTAAATGCATATGCACTGATGAGTGTGAAACTGGACTGGGGTGGATTAGCCCCTCTTTGTCTTTGTCTTCGTCCACATCCCTTACCTTCTGCTGACTCCCACAGAAAGTCCTCTTTGTTGGCATGCCAGCCGTTGTTTCCTAGCACACTTCTCCTAGAAATCCCTGCTAAGTGTATATTGTTGTCTCCCCAAGACGGTACAAGTGCGGCAGCGTGCAGCTATAGGTAATGCATATATGTACAGCAACTATAAGCTAGGGTTTTTTTCAAAGAATTTTTAACTTCATCTTTGGTTGCCTCAGCTAAAGGAAAGGTCAAAGGAAGGTGCAGAGAAAATGAAAAGCATGTAAAGGTGGAGTGGCTCTGTGCTGCATTGAGGGACCTTCCATGCCTTGCTTGTTATGTAAAACCCATCAGAAGGAGGGGAGAATAAACAAAAGAATTTTCTTCTCAGCATGTGCTGGGACACAGCACTGCAAATAAATGCATTGTTAGTTGAAATCAGTGTTTTGGTTTCTCCCTTCCTTTGTGAGATGCTGTAGAGGAAGCAGATTAAAGATTGCCAGCTTTCTGGCAAAATATACTGGTGGCATCATAATGACTTCATTATGGCCTCTAAATGAGCTAACAGACTAATAATGTGTTCAGGAAAAAATACACATTATGAACATGCACACAGGTGTGGGGTTAACCCCTTCTTTGGCGCCCCTTGCTTTGAATCCAGCTACCGCAGCTCAAGGCCCAGTTCAGTGCTCTGCTAGCCAGGCAGTCAGGATTGAATTCAACAGCTGCGTGCCAACTGATTGCAGCTGTATTTCCTTCTGGGTTCATCTACAATGCAAACAACATGGCAGCTGTTTGTTTGTTTGTTTGTTTGCCTGGCTGTTGGTGGCTGGGAATGCTGCTGCTAGGTGAAACTGCCAGCACAGTGGTGCGGAGGCTCTGCGAGGTCCTGCGGCTCAATCCTCCTTTTATTAAAAAGGCTTTCAAAAGTGGCTTATGTGACATACCCCTCCTTTGGTTTTCCCTTATTGCTTTGCATGCAGCATAAAACCTGTTCACCAGAGGAAATGGAGATTCAACAGTACGCCAAATCCTTACACCCAAACGCATTCTCTGCCTACCTTGCTGATGTCTCTTCTACCTCACCTTCAGCATCGCTGGACCCAGGCTCTTACTGTCCTCATCACAACTCCTGTAGCCCTCCTGCCCCCTCATCTCTGCCTTGGTCACTTTCTGCCTCTACTCATCTGTTGCTTAAGTCTCTACATCATTTTTAATTTATGGATTATGTAAAAATCTTCCAGAATGCCCTTGTTAGCCATGTATAGCTCTTCCATGTTTTATCTTAAGGTCTGCTGAAAGTGATAATATGGACAATTTGGTTACAGAGTGAGAGCATGGAAGCACAGGATACAGAGGCTGTTCTGCACATGCTCAGAACAGCCAGCAATTCCAAAATGTGTGGGACTTTCATTATGTGTGAAGAGCTGCTATGAAACACTTGTTCATGCATCTCTGATACGGCTCAGAAAGCTGAGGTCTACCTGCCAGGTAAGTGTCTTCTACAACGTTAGATACTAGTCAGGCACCGTTGTTGTAGGTTAGAGTGTACTCATAGAGTGGGAGCATCTGGGATGTACAATAGTCTGTCAACTCTGCCTCTGAGGTCTCCCTGCATCTGCCAGAAGCCCAGAAATCCAAACAAACACAGGAAGTCCTGAAAATGTCCTGAAATATCCTAAAAATTGGCAGAATTTCTAGGTGGAAGAAGAGCATGGGTTCAGAAAAATATGATCACACGGGAACAAAGCCATCTTTAATGTAAGCCACCTTTAATGTACAGACATTGCTACCCTGTTCCATGAATATTTGAACTTATGTATCCTGTTTTCTGGTGGATTTGTATCTGGAGGCTGGCTTTGGTATGTAGGAAGATGCAGTAACTGATGGAAGCTCTTATGTCATTGGCACCGTTTATACAGCGTCTTTCTCTCCCATATGATGTTTAATACAGAGTGAATTCATACCACAGCCTGTGGGTGGCATGGCCAAGGCAAAGACTTTTCTAGGGTCTCTGTCTTCTGGCTGCCCTCTATTTTCGTGAACTGTGTAGGAGTTTTCTATTTTGAGACGCCTGTTCACCTGCCAAATGCGGCTGAACTTAGTCAATGGATGCAGAAATTATGAAAGAGGACGAGAGATGGACACTAACACATGGATAGTATGACCATATTGGAATTCTTTCCTTAATAAGTGAGGCTAAAATCTACTAGCTCTGTTGCTGGTCTTCACCCCACAAAGTGCTGCAACATCCTTTTTCTGGCCTTATTCTACCCACCACCCTACTCATTAACTTTCTATTTCTTGAAAATGTAGTCTAGGGAATATTGTGCTTACTGTGCCAGTTTTCTCTGTTCAACCCATACTCTGGGTTTTATTCCCTATTACATGTAACCTACTTGTCTACGCTGTCCTGATGGAGAGATGCCTCTCTCCCTTATTCTTGTGGCATCATGTTTGGTGAAAAGTCATCTCCCTTGCTGCCTTGTTGCCAGCACCTAATGTCAAGGTTAGGACTTTAATCTGAGTACTTCCTGCTCTCTCACATAGTGCCTTTTTGGTGAGGGAGCTTCCCAGGAAAACCTGCAAAGTTACTTCATTATTTGCTTTCAAATACCCTTTCCCTGGGCTTCTATGAGAGCAGCTTGGCTGTGGCAACAGCGGTACACTATGACTGCTACCGACTGCCCTGTGGTATTTTCTCCTTACTTCTGGCATCCTTAATCTATATCCATTTATTGTCTTCAGTCACTGTCCATAAAGCCTCTGGAACAGAGCTTAGTCAGGGGGTTTGCTGTTCCTAGCACAATGAGATACTGACCTGAAGACTGAGTTTCTTAGGCAACATGGTGTGACAGCAAGTAATAACATCGCATGGGTAAGAGCGGTAACAAACCCAGCCATTTCCCAGCAGAGGAATGGTGCATCAGGATCCTTTGTGAGTCAAGCAATGCATCTGAAAAAGAGAGGGACTGAGTCAGGCTGCTACAGCTATGCGTTCAGTCCTCTTTCTGTATGTGGGGCAGTGAAAGTATCTAGGAGACTAAATGGCCAGCAAACTGGTTCGAAGAATCATTGCTTAAACTGGCATGCTGATGGGAAAGTGCAAGAGAATGAGAAGGACATGTCTGAGGGACTAATTATTCTGCAAGGCCGAGATAACCAGGAGATGCCAGGGCAGTGCCTGTCAACCTGGTCCACTGAATGTCACCAATCCTTTCCTTAAGAAATAGTATCGTCTAGTGTATTATTGCTGATGGTTTACGCTTGTGATCAATTTAAAATTAAATTAAAAGAAGACTCCTTTCCCAGTTTTGCTCCACTCTTGCCCCATTTTGTTGGTTCATTTGGTTGCTTCCATGTGTGGCGTACATTAAAAAGACTTTTACTAATTACAAACCTGTTGCAGTCATTTTCTGAAACCTTATCAGTGGTCTTTGGTAAGCAGGTTGAAAATACATCCTTTGAAGAGTTAGACTGCAGAGCCCAGCAGTCCAGTTGGCATGCTTCTAAATGGACTAAACTTCTTAAATAGCCAAAGCATTGCTTCACTCCTTTTATTGGTCAAAACATGACAAATAGCCCTCTGCAATGACAAATTCCAGGATAGGCTGTGAGCCTGATCGATGCTGATTTACAATGCTCCATGCTGTCCTTGCCAAAACTGATGACTATATGCAGATGTACGTGGAAGAAAAGACGTCTGGGACTCGTTTTTAAAAACAGTGTATAACAAACAGTTCTTCTATAAAACAAGCTATTGTTTATGTATGACTGCATCACCACCGCTTCTTTATGGAGTGTCTGTAAGAAGTGGGCAGTTGCCTTTAGCAAGTATGTAAGTGGCTTGGCTGTTCCATGAAAAGTGGAAAACAGAAGGTTTTTGATTGAGGGTGAAATTTAAGGTACGAGTGGCTATTGTCTATGTCTTCTGCTCCTCTGAGTCTGCAATAAAGTAGACTGAGGGGTAATAAAGCTGTTGAGCTGGCATTGAATGATTCTTTAGATGATGTTCTGCTTAAGCCTTTATTCCTTTCAAGCTATTTTCTTGCTTTAAAGGTGCTTTTTAATGTATGTATGCAGCTTAGGAGCTATTTGTAACAAGCAGAGGGCTCTGGCTGCGTCAGATACCATTCATGAACAACAAAGTCACCTTAGAAGAGTGTATGGATTTAATTTGGAAACACAAGGGATTTCTTTTGTAGGAACTCCGTTTATTAAAACAGTTAATGTGTATAAAAAGCAGATAGTGATTTTCTGCTTCCACTAAAGATATTCAGGCTAGGATTTTCTGTTTGATTCAGGTATCGGGCAGCCTTAAGTCACCTGGAAAATGGTGGCTTGTGTACACTGTTATTCACTAAAATGACCTGGAGCAAGCCTGGGTTTAGGAAGCCTATAACCTCAGTAATCTGCACTGATTCTACCGGGGCAGCCCAAATTCATCATGGATGGAGATACTGCTATGAAGACTGGGGCTATAGCCATTTATTTTTTTTATTTTTCCCATTTACTTCCAGGTCTTCAAGAAGCTGGTGACCAGTTGCTGTTCTCAGTTCATGACTGCAACCTGCTTGCACTGCAGCCTTAATGGCCCATATCTTTCTTCTTTTCTGATATTTTTCTCTGGAACAGAGAGGAAAAAAATATAGCACACAATGCATCAGCTTCCTGTTCCCATCCTATGAATATTTTATGGAGATGAGCCAGCTTTGTTCCCCTCTTGTGTGTTTGCATAGGGTTTGGATGCAGAGTTTTCCTATAGGGACAATGAAGATGTCACCTGGAAGAGCAGCTGCTTTGCATACGATCTCAGCTACTGAGCCGTTCGGTGCCAGAAGTGAACAGTGTGGCACCCATAAAATTTTTCATTCATGCTAGCATAAAGCTAAGCAGAAGTTGAGTTTGCATGCTCCAGCTACCTTCTGTTTGCCTACTGTAAAGGTAAAACCTGCCACCAGCATGGAGAAAGTATTCATGAGTGAAAGTTTATTGATAGGAAAACAATTGAAGGAACTGAGCGCCTTCCAAAAACAATAAGTGGGCTTTAAGGAAGGTATATTTGAGGGCCAAAATTCTTGTTACTGTGCAACACCCCTTGTAAGGATACAGCACCCAGCAGAAATATGCAGGAGTAAGTGGGAACAAGACTGTTCATGTAGGAGGAAATAAAATTATCCTATAACAAGTTATAATGCAATCCTAAATCCTTTGGAGGTGAGGCAAAAACTTCCACTAGTTCTGAACACAATTTGGATGGGGCCTATAGCAAGTACAATCTGAACATTACAGGGAATACAAGTCCTAGCAATGGGATCATCACTTTCTTTCAGGAAGGTGACTGGGAAACCGTGTTCACTTTGGGGAAGGCTCTTAATTGGAAAGATTGCACCCTTATTAGACTGGTGTAGAAATGGGAACCATCCTTCATACGGATAAGGATAGTACAGATTCTCAAACACAATTACATGCTTACACCGAGGTGGAAAAATGAAGCGCCCTGAATTAAAACTGTGACGGTATGAAGGAAAGTGAGAAAGGTGGAGTCCTCAATGGGCAAAAGTGGGTATATGTAAGAGGGCATGGTTAGAGGAGGAACTGAAGGCCCCAGGAAAAAATACCAGAGAACTGATGAGACAGCTGGTGAGAGGGACTCTCTGGAAATATTCTGAAGGGAAAGAGAAACTGAAACTTTGTTTGGAGAATGTAGGGCATCTGTGACAGCTTCCTGCCGATTATACACTGTAAAAACGGCAAGTCACTGCCTGCTTTCTGCGCTTGATATTTAGAGGAGACTCTGCATTTCGTCTCAGCATTCTTTCCTGCCCCCTTGGGCTGGCATCACTCTGTCATGCACTCACAAGACATCATTTTAAGGAAAACAAAGATTCAGGACTTTCTGTTGGTTTTTTGTTGTGCGCTTTTTTTTTTTGGTTGTTCAGAAAGGGCCTAGCGTTGACCTAAAGCTGTTCCCAATGAAGTCAGTGGTAAAGTTCCCACTGACATTTCATTAGAGAACAGTTGTAGTGTCACGGAGGCTTTTTGAAAACACTGCCCTCTGCACGCCAAACAAATCAAGAGCAAACAATGCAAACCAGATCCCGCAGTTGAATTTGCTTCTGTCTCTGTTTCTGGGCCAGAAGCAATAGGACGTGTGTGCAACCAAGTGAAGCCTCTGGAAGCGATGGGGTGCGGAGGTGTGCAGTGGGTATATTTTAGGATCTCAGGGGAAAGTCTTCCAGCAGAGGTGCAGAATAGTCACATGCTGACTTTAAAGGGCCTGTCGTGCCATGTGGGCATGATCCATCCATCCATCCATCCCTCGGGTTTCTTTGTCCCTATCTCCTAATTTGGGTTAGAGTCATTCAGATCTTTTTTCACCTCCTGCTTTTTTAGTACTTTAAATATTAGATATTCATAACTCATAAGTCTACCAGGAAACTATTTTTTCAGTAATAATTTTGTTTGTGTTATGAGGAACACAGCCTGTGAGGAGAGCTTGTATCCTTCAATAGGTCAGCTGATATTTTGGTCAATGTCATTACAAGCTCATTTAGAGCAGTGTTTTCCGATGTCTCCCAATTAGTGGACCCCTACAAAATTTTTAACAGAGGTGAAGCATAGCATAAGCATGGTGATAACTCTTCTCCTCAGTCACTTTTTCCAGATCCCTTGTAAGCAGTTCACATGCTACCATGGGCCTGTAGGCCAGAGGATTGCCGTCACTAATCCAGAGGCTCTTTTAAGGTTTTTGCCCTTTGTCAGTGTAAAAAGACAGTGAAAGAGACCACTACTGCCCCACATGAGTGGGAAGTTAGACAAGATCTGAGTTATGAAACACAAAGAGCGAAGGGACTTTGAACCCTTTTACTTTCTAATCGTTGCCTGAAAATTGATGTTTTTTTAAACTAATTTGCAAAAACCAGTGCCACTAGTTTCTGTTAGTCCCTCAGTCCACCTCTATCATTACTCACCTCCAGGGAGGTCAATCTGTGGACATTAAAAATAGACCACATTTTGTCAAAAGCTTTTTTGTATGTGAGGGCTTTTTTTTTCTGTATACAAGGCATCTGTGTGCTCTGTTTCAAGTTTTTTGGTAGAGAAACCCAGGTTCCTCCTTTCAGAATGGTTGGGGTTAATACTTGAAAATGTTTGAAGCAACCTTTCTGATTGAATGCAGGGAAGTTGATCATGGGGGAGCTTGGCCGCCTGGCCGTACACAACACCGCATCTGTAGTTCAATGACTTGCAAATTGTGTCACATCTGAAAACTGTCCTCAGGCAAGAGCGCAGTCTATCATGCCCAATGTAACTAGGTCACTCTATAAATACATTCTGAACAGGGTCTTGGTTTCCCTGTTGGTGTAAATACTTACCTGTCTCACATGAGTGTCAGTGAGAAGTCACTAATTTACGCTGAGAGAACACTTTGGAAGTCTAAAATATTGTACATGTCACATATTACTATTATAATGGTCCATATCCTTCAGATTTGGTACACTAGCTGGCTTTGAAACAATGTGGAAATGCTGTATACCCTGTTCTTAAGGGTACTATAGGCATTGTTAATTCAGTTTTGTTTCTAAATGCTCAGGGGGTGCATGCACTGAAAGCACTGACCTCTTTCTATTGAGTTTAGACCCAATGTGAACACAAGTGCTCTGAGACTGTCACCTTGTGCAGCCACAAGAACCTGGAACTCCAGGTCCTAAAGTCGCTCCAGTGTATAACATTTTGTTATACATGATGAATCAAATGACAGGTATGTCCATTTCAGACTGCTGACTGGGCAAGAGAATAAAGAAAAAAGTCAGAGGTACTGGGTTTCTAATGACTTGCTTCTTTAAGGCTGTATTGTTCTTTCCCAGATTACACTTTGTTTAAGGCCAGAAGCTGCCTCCTTCTAGAAAGTTGAGGTGCCTTGGAGGCACCTCGCACAGAGCGACAGTAACTTCTTCCCAGGTGAGTGCAGAGGGTGTGCTCTAGCTGAGCTCTGCACCTGCTGGGAGCCAGGAGACTGAGTGTGAAGAGACTGAAGGAGGTTGAAGAGATGGAGTACACCCTCAGCGAGTTTGCTGGTGACACAAAGCTGGGAGGGGTGGCTGACACTCCGGAAGGCTGTGCCGTCATCCAGAGAGACCTGGACAGGCTGGAGAGCTGGGCGGAGAGGAACCTCATGAAATTCAATAAGGGCAAGTGTAGGGTGCTGCACCTGGGGAGGAATAACCCCCTGCACCAGTACAGGTTGGGGGCTGACCTGCTGGAGAGCAGCTCTGGGGAAAGGGACCTGGGAGTCCTGGTGGACAACAGGATGACCATGAGCCAGCAATGTGCCCTTGTGGCCAAGAAGGCCAATGGCATCCTGGGGTGCATCAAGAAGAGTGTGGCCANCTGAGTGCTGTCTTTTCACCTAAAAATCAGTGACTTCCATTTACAGCATCCTACTGAATCCAAAATTTCCCCCTGTGACAGCTGTGCAACCCTCCTGTGTGTTTCCCTCTGGTCTTGCACACCCCTTTCTCAAGCATGAGGATCCACAGGTGTTTTGCAAGCAGCCAGTCATTTGAGATCACCCCACAAATTTATACCTTGTTTACGGTCTACCAGGACCCTACAGTGTGATTCCTTTGGCTGAATTCTGTGGGATATGGATCAGGCCCTCAGAGAGGAAAACAGACCTCCATCCATTTTTGGGAGGGGGTTGTCTGTTTTGAGGGGAGGAAAGCTTCTGGCTCTACTTTTCCCCTTGAAGTTTTCAGGTTTGTGCTTGCTCTGGGTGAGAGGCTTGAGATGAGATCTCTTACAGTTCTATTAAAAAAAATAACATGGGGGAATTTTCTAGATTCCATCCAATCCATAATAACTTTTGAAAAGTTAATTTGCTGCAGCTGCTTTATAACTTCTCCTAAGGCCACAACTCAACATGATTACACAACCGCAGTAACTTTTATGGCTGAGTGGAAACACTATCCTGGTTTTGTTGTTCTACAAAAGCCAATATTTGGTTTAAAGATTCCCTTGGATTTTTAATCCACTTTGCTAGGAAATCTCACTCACCACCAGTATTTTTAGAGAATTCACCTGCTTTTGTACCTGCTTCTTGCTACGTTTATGACAGGTCTACTGCGTATTGGAAAAAAAAACCTCCAAATTGTCCTTGATCCTCCTGGGTATGAAATACGTCATTGGTGTCTTCTGTTAGGCTCTACTGTGTAGGTCTTAATGGGGACTATTCCTACTCCTTCTTCCTGATAACCCCCTCCTGTGTGAGAACAGCGTGTTGAACACAGCATCCAGCCGGCCGGCCCATGGGTATGCTAATAAAAGTTCTGCTGCTCCAATCAGCCAGTTTTGCCTGAGGAGTCTGTCAGCAAAAATAAAAAGGATATTTCTATTTAAATACCATACAGTGGCTGCGCATTGAAAATATTTTTACCGTGGTAGCATACATGCCACTACCAATAAGGGTGTATTGTTGTTATAAGTTGGCTGTTAAAATTCAACCAGGACTAAAAATTGCAATAGAAAGTCTCAGCCTAAAAGGTATTTGTTTATTTTGACAGGTTATTTAAAACAAGTAATGAAAAATAATTAGTGGGTTTGGACCTCTGCCTTGCATTTTTCTGTTTAAAAAGGTCTCAGATTATATTTTTTAGTGATTAGATCCTGACAGAAGGCTTATATCTTGGGGATAAAAACTAGCAGGCAGGTTCTGGGGTTTCTTTTTTAGAAAAAAATATCTAGTTAATTTTCAGGATGAGAACAACTGCTAGACCTTTCTGCCCAGCAAGTGTTGAGGGATATTCAATGACTGTCCAAATTAAGTGTAATTGCAGAGGTATAATAAACATCAGTACAAATGATCATTTTTGCATTTCTCTGTTTGGATAAGGGATTAGAGCATTTCCACCTGTAGCATGATGAGCCTCTGCAAGGCCTGAAGAGACAGAAGTGTGCTCCTGGGTCCTCTTCATTCGTAGGTGGAAGGTTTTGGCGGAGAGAGATGAATTCCCCACACGATCAGCCTTGTAAACTAATGACAGGCACCTAATTTTGTATACAGATAATTGGTCTGACATCCAGGGGACACAGTGCTCTCCCTGAATTTGACGGGAGGTTTGGCTGGCTGTGTAACATGGCCATATAGGTGATGAATCTGAGACACAACGGCCAAATATTTTTAAAAAATAGATGCCAAAAATAAGGGTCCTAAATCCATACTTAGACAAATAAACAAACACCTGATTTTCAAGCTACTGAGCACCCAGTGGCTTGGCCCCAGGTTTGAATACTTTGGCTTACGTGACTTGTCCAAAGCCACACAGGAAATCTGCTGCAATTCCAGGAATAGAGCAAAGATCCTGTGCTTTAACCGCAAGCTGGCTATGTTTTATTTGTCAGCAGTCATTCCCACAAGGAAGCTAAACCAGGGATCTCACTGCGTCTAAAGTCAGCAGGGTTACCTACTGGTAATGAAGCTAAAAGACGTTCCTTGTTCTCTGAGCAAGTAAGTTTTGTACAAGACCCCGGAGCAGCAGCTGGGTGCTTTGAAGAGCCTGTCTCCTTAGGATATGCAGGATTAGACATCAGAGCTAAAGGACAGTACGCCCACTTCTGCATCTTCTGCATTTCAGGCTGCTGCACAGGTTGAAACTGCAGATCAGAAGAGCTGTTGTAGGCGTAGAGGGGAGAGGTGGGGTGGGGAGGGCAGTTTCTTTAATGAGCTGCTTCGGGAGTACTCAGCAGGAGAGAAGCCTCTCTGCCCACAAGTGATCTGTTTTCCATTGCCAGCTGTTAACATGCTGCTTCTCAGCCACGTGAGGTGGGCAGTCTCAGAATATTTCTGCCTTGGAGACATCACTCCTGGCCGCAACCTGCCATTGCCCATAAGGCTGCGCAGCCAGCATCACCTTCTGGAAGGGGCTGCCCAGAGAGTGTGTGAAGTCTCTGTCTCTGAAGACATTCAAAACCCGCCTGGATGGGTTCCTGTGCAACCTGCCCTAGGTGAACCTGCTCTGGCAGGGGGGTTGGACTAGATGATCTCCAGAGGTCCCTTCCAGCACCTACTATTCTGTGATTCTGTGATTCTGTGTCACACTCCGACTCTGAACCTGCTCTGAAGTCTGGGCTTGCCCACCACACCCTGCACTATTTGCATGCATGTCTGAGGACTGGTGGTTAGGAGGACTTCTGATTCTCTAAAGCAGAGGATTTGGAAGTTCAGTGACCAGAGCTGGAGCCTGGGTTCTTCTTTCAGTGGGCTGTACTCAGGAAGGATGGACAAAGCCAGATGTCCAATGGGCAGGCCAAGTGGGGTTCCTCCAAGGAGGGCAGTGATGTGTAAGTGTGGGTGCGAAGTGTGCTTGAAGTCATCTTGTATGGCCACCTTGCTTTGCAGTGTAGGAATGACCTTAGGCTGCTTTTAGGAGTTCTTCACATAGACATAACTGCCTTCATGCTACCAGGCTGCGTGTGCTGGATGATATCATGGAATCATAGAATCACAGAATGCGTTGGGTTGGAAGGGACTGTTAAAGGTCACCTAGTCCAACCCCCCTGCAGTAATCAGGGACATCTTCAACTAGATCAGGTTGCTCAGAGCCTCATCAAGCCTGGCCTTGAATGTCTCCAGGGATGGGGCCCCCACCACGTCTCTGGGCAACCTGTGCCAGTGTCTCACCACCCTCGTTGTAAAGAACTTCAAACACATATCAAACACATTCAGACCAGTTGAAACTGAAGATGAGGCCTAAACTGATATAACTAGTTTAATCTGTAATTTACGGATACTATATTGCTTTACGCTATGAGGGAAATCAAACTTTTATGAAAGAACTAGTTGCTGCCTTTCTAATTGCATTTAACTACACTTCCCATAAATACCAGAATGGATTTAAAAATCTGTTATTTCACATTGGAGTTTATGCCCACGAGCCTGAAATGTTTTATTATGGAACTGTTATGGAGGTGAGAAGGTGCTGCAGGAAAAAAGCATTGAGCCACAGTGTTTATAAAGAAAATGCTGAGACTCTCTTCAGGGTGTACGCATTTGACATTGTATAATGCCAGACAGTGGTTTCCAAATGACATCTTATGTAACTCCTGAGTCAAATAAGATAACAAAAAGGTTTGTGTTGCAGTCAAATAACCATTACTCTCTCAAATAACTCAAAAAACTCTCTGAACATTATACTTATATACTTATTGCTAAACCAGTAAGGACAATTACAAATTACGAAGTAGAAAATGTTTGAACATTCATTACCATATTTCTTCTATCAAGGCAAACCGCACATTCCTCTTAGACACATGCCAAATGTGAGGCTTTAAAGAAAATGTTTCTTGAGTTATCCAAGTATAAGTAGCATCTGAGTGATTTTCTTAATTGTTCGGATTGTTTGGTGCTAATCTGAACAGATTTGCTTCTGTCTTAAAAGGAAATACATTGAACTCTGGACTAAGAACAAACACAGAAAATTTCAGGCTACACAGTAACATGAAGGGGGGTGGGGGAATTGTAAGTGACAAGTGGGTTATATTGGAAGGTCCATCTTGGTTTCAACAATAGGAGTGGTATCTTGATACTTGCTCTTAAGAAATGTGGATTTCCACATACTAACCATCTTTCATGAATTACTGCAGATCTGACAAATTTGAGTTATTGTGCTCCTCCTGGGAGATTTTTCAAGCCAATTGTAACAACAGATTATATGAAACAGCTGGGCAAACAGAATGAGGACCCAGTTCATTGGCATTTGATGAATTAATAAAAACAGGCACAATACAAATTTCAGCAATAGCTAGCAATTCTCCAGGAGAATAGGAACCAAAAAGAAAAGAGCAGGAATTAAATTACAGCAGCTGTTTGGCCAACAGGTTAGGGGTAACTATTTCTTCATTGCTAAGGCTTGGAAAACTCTTAAAAGATTCCCTGGAAAAAGATGCACTCCATGTATCTCGTGCAGATGATAACAGAAGCACAGTGCTTAAATAAATTTCTGACTGCTCTTTTGAGGAAAAGCCAGTGAAAGAGAGAAAGGTTGCTCATCAGATTGTCTGCTCATGCAGGGACAGAGAACAGGCTTAGGTGTCTCATTGGGAATGAGTGGCTGTAGGGACGGCAAGCCTTTTGCTGTTACCTTTATGGTTCCAGGGGCAAGAGGAGGGCTTTGAGAACCAATGTATATGACTATCTGAAAAAATGGAGAGAGGTGCTTTGCAAAAGCTATAGCGTTCAACTTTATCGTGCTAGCGTTTTCTACAGCGGATCATACAGATGTTCCCATGTACGAGAATACCTTTACAGGGGACATCCTGAGGAACTGTATGAAAATGAAACATCAGGAGAAAGAGCTGAACAACCAGTAATGAATTTTCAGGACTAGATGGCTTAGACCCTCGATTACAAAGGGAAACCAAGTGGAAACAGTTGAACCAATGCTTACAATGTGCTCTCTGTCACATTGTCTGTCACATCAGCCACCACACCTGGTGTAACAAAGAACCATGATAACAGTGATTTCTGAAAAGCTTTTGATGAGGCCACTCAGCACAGGCTGTTAAATAAACAGTTGAGTGATTGGATTCAATGGGAAGAGGGGAAAATGGAGGGACTTCATCACTGGGATCCCACTAGGATATCAGCTGGAACCAGTGCTGCTCATTAGACTTAGCAGTGACCACTAGTGAAATTTCACAGCTGTTCCTAGACAAACAGTATAAAAATCATGTATGGCTTTCCACAGTCTGAAGTGAACTGCGAAGAACTTCAGAAGACACCGACAATGCTGCAGGACCAAGTGATAAAATGGCATATGAAGTACAATATTCACACATGCAAGATAATACCGGGGGAGGGGGGGGGGCGGGTACCACCCTAGCTATGAACAGAATGGGGATCTAACTGAACTACCGCTATTCAGAAAATCGTTCTGGGAGTCACTGGATAATTCCCTGAAAAGCCAGCTCAGTGTTCAGTGATGGTCAAAAAGAGAGAAAGACAGGCAGCAACGACTAGAAATAAACTAAAACAAAAAATGAAATAGGTTATGCCTCTGTTCAAATCCATCATGTGCAGGTCTGGCTATTGCAATTAGAAAAAGGTAGAAGGGAAGGAAATAAAGCTGATGAAAAATATAGAATGGCTTCTGTAGGAGATGAGACTAACAGGTTGGAAAAAAGATGAATGGTAATATAGGTCCATAAAATCATGAAGATGAAGAACAGGGAAGAATTACTCATTGTTTCTGGTAATAAAAGAAGTAAGGGGAAGCTAATAAATGTATCAGACAGAGGTTTTAAAACAGACCCGAGGAAGGACTTTTTAATTCAATCTGTAATTAAGTCATGAAACTCTTAATCACAACATATTGTGGAGGCCAAAGGTTTAAATCAGTTAGAAGACAGATTAGACAAATTCATGTAGGATATGTTCGTTTGTAACTTATAAACACTGGATACGGCCTCGAGCCCAAATGGTAAATCACTGATTGCCAGAAATCATGTCAGGAGCATGTCAGGGGAAGAGCTGTGTTATATGCCCTGTTACACTCTTTCCAGAGATGAACTTCTGACCCTGTTGGAGGCAGCAAACTGTTCAGATCCAGCAAAACATATCTATTTTGTTTGAATGCAACTTGGTGTAAAGAAGAGAAGTGATTGGCGTAAGAGACTTTTAGGAGGTGGCATTTTCCCTCTGCAGCTCTTGCAGACATCTATTTGACCTTCTGTATAAATCAGTTTGAAGATATGCACAACTGAAGCAGGAAATTAATGACTGTTTCAGTAGCTGCAGGTAATCCAAATCTCTACCCTCGTGGCGTATCACTTGCTCCATGCCAGGGAGACCTTCTGGGAGGGGAACTCTGAATAATGTGTGTGTCACAAAAAGTGGATGCAAGTCACGAGCAAACATTCTCAGCTTCTTGGGAAGGGCTACTTTCCCAAAGCTATCCTCACACCGTGGATATCTAATGGGGAGATGGAGCTTGAGCTCTACGCTTTGCAAACTGGCAGCTGGATAAGAGGGAGCAGGCTCTGCATTTGAAAGTTAGGTGTTTGAAAGGGAGGTTCAGGCCAATCCCTGAGGCAAAACTGTCTTTCTTTAGGACCCTGCCATTGTTTGAGTGGTTGTGTATGTGTCTGTAGGTTTGATCAACCTAGAACAGGCAAACCTAAATCCATAACCTGTGTCCTGGGCTGTGTAGTAGCGAAGCTCACTGCTCTGCTTTCTGTGGCTTGCATGAAATCAGCATGGAGTGAACTGGAGCAATAATCACAATCCTTTACCAGTTTTGGCATTTGACAAGTTGAACATTTACTAGAGGTTCACCTAATTACTTTACAGGCAATACATCCGGAGATCTTGCAAATGGAGAAGGGATTGTAATTGAACCCCTCTGTTAGGACAAACTTAGCTTGTCATTGCAACTACAGAGGCAGCCTTCATGACAATGAGACTGGCACTAAGACCTTGTCAGAGATTTAACTGCAGTGTGTATCTATTACATACAAGATTTTCTGACAATATCTGCTTATGCTGTCATTCTTCTTTGCATCAAAGAAATGGCTATGTCCACAAGAAGCTCTACCTCATCCTGGGGTAACGCAGATTATTAGCTGCTAGATGCTAAAGAATCCTAAAGGAATCACCATGATGAGGCTGAATGATGACTGGAGGTTTTGTGTTTGTTTCTGTTTGTTTCTGCCTTCTACAGCACTGGGGAGACCTTCTCCTAACACTGGACATATCCTTGTTCTCTGACAGTTCAACAGGAAAAAGCCCTGCTCTTACTATAGTCTCCAGGGCTTAAATGCATGAAGACTATGGAGAAACACCTTGGAATTTCTGGTAATTTGCTAAAGTGCTTCTAAAGGTAAAGAGGATGTGTTTAACTGATAATATTGGAGACTTTCTTGGAACAGGCATGTTTTTGCAATGGCAATGCAAGATTCTCCACAGCCCTTCAGTATGTTCAGCTCTCACCCAAAGCAACCCAGAGTACTGCATTGCCTGTGACATTTTAAGGCTTACCAGAGAAATCATTAAAGGCTCGACTCAGTCTCCTGCAGTAGGATACAATATCATTGTTACCTAGATGGTAACAGTATGTGAAGATGTACAGAGTGCTGTACAGGACATGCGGCAATTAAACTTCAAGCTTTTGGCTCTTTTGGACTCTGTTCTTCATCTCTTTTAGTCAGGAGTAATTTTCAGGGCTGACCTGGAATAGTTTTTATTTGGTTTGTCAGTGGGATAGCACTCCATCTCCCACCAGCAAACACTCTGAGTAATTTAGATGTTCCACGCCCACACAACAAGGATTTTCAAGCCAAGTTTTCAATGGATCATGAACAAATTACTTTTTTGAGGAAAATGTTCTTTATATTTTTCACTAGATGTAATAGACTTATATTTTTAAACTCAAGACTTCCTTAGACACATCTTCCCTCACCAAATGTAAAATGGCCTATTGTGATCTACTTGATGGGACTCAGTTGTGACATTGTCCAATTCTCAGTATAGATTTATCTAGGCTAGAAAACATTAGTTGTTCATGGATACTGAACTCGGTTAACAATAAATACTCCATTCAAATATCCACAAGATTTTTTTTCAACAGGAAAAAGCCCAATAAATTCTCAGCTGTTCAAAATGTGTAAGAACGTGTAATAAAATGCTGCATAAAGGTATTGGTTGAAAACCTAAGTACTCAGTTATCATGCAGAATGTCAGTCAAGGATTTTCCATGGGGACTCTGCTAAGCTGTTTGGCTGGTTTACTGAATAGTAGTCAAATATTTCAGTCCTTGAGCCTTTTCTAAAGTTATTTTAACAGATTAAATCGGAATAAGGGAAGCTATTAATTTTTCAATCATATGATCTTATATTTACTCTTGTAATCAAATCACATTCCCTCCCCCTTAGTTTTACTGAAGAAATGTGAATCTCATACTCTGCCTACAGTTAAAAGAAAAATTAAATTACTGTGAGTTTACTTTATATGGAATTGGTTAATCAGAATGCAGAGTTCCACTAATCATATTTAAATACAGTCACTGTAAGCCAAACGTTGACCTTAGGTTAAAAGATTTTTATGGCTTACTTAATGGAGACCCATTTACAGAGCACCATAAAGAATTCTAAATCATGTAGATGCAGGGCAAAATGAGATGATTAGAAATGCAGCAATGAGCTGCCACAACCATTGTCATGCCTTGGAAATGGTATTATTTTAAATTGTGCCAGTTATAAAGCCACTGCAAGTCTAACAAAAATGGCGTGAAAGAAGCAGGAAAATAATAATTTTAGGCTCCAGGACAGAAGCAATTTCCAGAAGGTAAACATGTAGTGCATTCCATATGGACCTTAAACCTTTATATTTCCAACATGCTCTTCTGGCCATCAACACAAGGTACATGTGTGAAGGTAAAGATGCATGGGCAAAGACATCTGCCTGTCTTTCCCTTCTTGATTTTTCTTCTCATGGTAGTATCAGTGTCAGTGACAATTCTCAAAGGCACAAACAGATGTTCAGCTGCATAGCTGCCAAAAAAAATTAAAGGGAATTAAATGCTTACCTGACAGCCGTGGCACTGAAAATCTCCCCAGAAGGTGCTGGCATATCATGGCTACTGTGATTTTATCTACCTTTGCTCATGGTAGGTGTCGTATCAGTATAATTTTAACTCTATAGTAGGTAGAACAGTAGTGATTGTTGGTACTCATAAAGTAGTAGTTGTAGTAAAGAAGGATCACCATCCAGAGGGACCAGGACAGGCTGGAGAGGTGGGTCTGTGTGAACCTCATGAAGTTCAACCAGGCCAAGTGCAAGGTNGATGAGGGGTAATGGTTTTAAGCTGAACGAGGGGAGATTTAGATGAGAAATTGGGAAGAAATTCTTTCCTGTGAGGGTGGTGAGGCACTGGAACAGGTTGCCCAGGGAAGCTGTGGCTGCCCCATCCCTGGAAGTGTTCAAGGCCAGGCTGGATGGGGCTTTGAGCAGCCTGGTCTGGTGGGAGGTGTCCCTGCCCAGGGCAGGGGGGTTGGAACTGGATGATCTTTAAGATCCCTTCCAACCCGAACCATTCTATGATTCTAGGATTTAAGTAAGACTCTGATCAGCACATACAGTGTCACTGGATGTGACAGCAAGTGAGCAAACTTGAACTAGGACCCAGTACTGTGGTGGGTTTCTTATGATGACTATATTTCCATTTGTCTTCCTCATGACTACCTGTGCAAGTATTTCTCTGAACTTCAGTGACACGCAGTTGGCATCATGAGTCACTGTGTCAGAAGTAGGGCCTGCTTTTTTTTTCTTACCTACTAGAAGGATACACATTATACTCTTAAAGCTCATACATTATCACATGTAGTTTTTACAATAAATGTAGACACTTGAAAAATCAAGCTTTCCTTGCCCTGTAGTCTGTTTGCAACAACAAACTCCTTTCCCTGCCCTGTTCTGTTTTTGTTTTGCTCTCAATTTAATGCTCCCTGAGTCTTGTTTAGCTAACATTTCTGAGAACTGGAGGCAGAGGTGGGTTGGCATTTTCCTGGGCTCAGAAATGGCTGAGCTAACCAGTGGATGAACGTGGGCCAGATAGCCTCAGAAGAACTTTAGTGTTGACGGGCCAAACTTGATGTGCTGCATCCCAGCAGTCCCCTGCAGCTGGGCTCACAGGAAACTAGCATTTAAATTCTCATCTGGGTTCAGTCAAATCATTATAAGCCGTGTTAGTTCTTCACTGTTTTATCTTTCAGTGCAGTAGCCAGCAACTCTTCTAGGTTCAGACAGGCTCCTTGGGGAAGCTCATGTTGCAGCACTGAAGCTAAGCTGAAACCCTCTATCTGTCTGTCTGTCTTTCCAGTCCTAAACCAAGATATTTATATCCTGAGACTCACTGAAGCAGAGCGCTGTGCCGAATTTCATGGATCCCACAAACTTGCATGGATGTGAGTAGGCAGAATTTGGCCTTAACTAACAAACTGTGAAGCTGAATCAGCCCTTTTTCCTTCCAGTCCTTCACAACTTTGTCCACGGGATGGCTTCTGCTGTTCTGCTCCTCATCCAGCCAGCACAGCTTTCCTGAGGCCTTAGGGTGTTATCCACTTGTGGAAACAAGAGGCCAAGCTCCTTGAGGGCCTTAGGGAATGCAAATGTGAAGTTGGCAGCTATTCAGGACACTGGAGTGTCCCAAGAGAGGGAAAAGGTATGAGACAAGCTATATATAGTATCTGACCCTCATTTCTCTTCTGTGCAGCCAGCCCACTGACCTGAAGGACAATAACCTGTTATAGCCACACTCAAATGTGAGTTAAGATCTCCTTGGCCTTTGCGAGGGAAAAGACAATGCATCTTAAACACAAGTGAAGACCACAGGAAAAAATGTCAGCTGCTCCTGGCTATTATTATCCCCTGCTGTGCTCTGGGAACTGGGAGAAAAGATCTTTGCACCACTGAAATGGCAGGCACCCTGTACAAAGGGAGCAGCAGCAACCCTGAAAGAAAATACAGGGACTGCAGATGGAAAAAGATCATCCTGAACTAGACTTTGGTAAGAGAGAGAAATCCATGCAGAGGAGTATGATTAGCCTAGAAAATGTCAGGGTGTGCACATATGGAGTAAATGCATCAAAAGGGATGCATCCTGGTGACAGGGTCCCATCTTCCCAGGGAACTGAAGGAGGAAGGAGTGGAATTGGCCGATTGTAAATGCAGATGCCCAGGTGACCCTTCTCTTTTTCCCCATGTCCCATCTTTCTGCTGCAGTGGGACCCAGGCCAGCAGTGTCTTGTGCCATCATTGCGCAGTGCAGTCCTTCCAGTGCGGGTCACTCAAGAAAATCAGATATGCCAGGAAGAGAGGGCAGAGGCATTAATGAGATGACAGAGAGAGAAAGAGATCTCCCAAACTTCTCACAGCCTCCCAAACCTCTCCCGGTTTCCCCAGACCTCACTGTCCCCATCCTGGGGGTGGTGACATGCAGTTTGAAGAGCTGCACTGATGTACCTCTAGGGGCTGCAGCATAGGCTGAAGGCTTGAGAGTGTCTGAACAGGTGAGACCTGTGTTGGCAGATCTCAGGCCATGGAGAGATGTGGAAACCAAAGGCAGAACAAAAGAGGCTGGAGGGACCTGCTGTAGGGATGGTTTCAAATCTGACGGCTTTTGGGACCCATAAAGTGCAGAGGAAAATTGTAAACCCAGTTAAAATAGGAAGAAAGCTGTAAGGGACAGGGTGAGAAGGAGAGAAGATCATCTGGATCTCAGAGAACGTTGACATTCCATGTATCTGATAAAGACAGTGAGGAACAAGAGCAAATGGGGAACCCTCTGATCACTGATGACCCTTCTGCATTTTTGGAGCAAACTGCCATTTTCATCATACAGGCTGTAAGGTTACTCCTTCCGGAAATACCAGATGTCTGGGGACTAGGGAAGGCTTAGACAGGGACAATCCTTCCATGTTTATCTGTAGTTTTCTCATTTGCTCATTCCTGCCTCTCTTGATTTATTTACTCCCATATATCTCTTCTTTCCTACTCCTATCTCTCTTTTTTGTAATGCTCTTGTATTGTACCTGTTCTCTTTTTCCTTCTTGGGCTCAGATTTTCCTATCTCGCTCAGAGCTTAGAGACGAGGTTCCTACAGCAATGAGTGCCGTTATTTTAACAGGTTATGTTGATACTTGTCTTGCTGAAGAAATCAAGAAATTACGATTTTGAAATGCCTCACAGTTTCATTTAGAAACCAGAAGATGTTACCCAGCCTTCCTTTGCTTCACAGTTTTTCCAGCATTCGAACAAGGAACAGAAGTCAGTAATGGTAACACGCTGGTTGGTAACACCGACAATCAGGGCATTGTCTGTTAGATGTGGTCAGTGTCCTGACTTCCACCAGAAAGCAGCTCTAGGATCCATCTGGTCATGTGCAGATATTGACAATGTAGGCATTACCAGCAGGACTAGTCGCCCTCCATACCCTTCATAGTCAATAAAGACAAATAAGCACTTGCAGAGCACATTTCATCTTATCCTAAATCAATCGTCTCCTTTAGGCTGGATGAGTCACACCCTAAAAACACTTGTTTTGTTCTGGTCTAGTGTGAGCAGTTTAATGCAGGTGTCTATACTGCATTAACTAAAACTAACAGGATCCATCTCCCCATGTTGCTGTCTCAAGTACAAGCCCAGAATCATTGGCGCCAAGTATCTCTTCAGCTACTGATCATAAGGCAACTCATGCTGTGAAGTAAAAAAATATTGCAAAATTGGAAAGGACAACTAACAGCAGAGTCAGGCGTGCTCAGCCCAATGGAAGAAAAAGTTCAGTTCTGCATCTAAAAGGGATCTGCAATTTGAAATAGCATTTTGGTCATTGCTTGTGGATCTCTGCAGTCCTTCTCTGTCCTTTCTCTCCCTGCTTTCTCTCCCCTTCAGTGAAGGTGTGCATAGCGAAGGGCAAACTAACACATTTCAGAGAGCATCATTTTTAAAAAAAAGCCATCAAGCAGACAGCTAACAAGAGGAAAGTAAGTCTCTCAGAAAGGTGGAAGGGGGAGCACTTCTCCTCAGCCAACACCTTGCTCTGGAAGCACCGTGTCCGTGAGTCTCATCAGGGACCTTGGCTCAGAGGTAGAGGAGACTTTTAAACTTTTCAGCTCTGCCTCAGATAGTAGGGTAATTTTATCTTAACATTGGCACTCTACAGAGTTCCCTATGGAATATCTTGAAGCTACACAAACACATATCCTAGAGAAACAATATTTAGTTTTCAAAGACAATTGAAATATTTTTAAGACCAACCACTGTTTTGGCCCAGGGTACGCACTTTCTGCATGGCAATCTCCAATTTGTACCAGATGCAAAGGCAAAGATATTTACTACACATACCCCAAACTGCACAAATTCCTTTGTCTTTGTGTTCCCTTAACCTCAACTTCCATTCCACATAACTTACTTCACCTCAACTATGTTTCTTGGAATAACATTGAATTTTGGTCAGTTCATTATTGGCTTTGTTTGTCTTCGGTGCACTGTGCGTTACAGGGTTGGCTTGAAATCCAAAACACTGCGGAGAAGGAATCCAATATGGTAATACAATCATTTGCCTACTATTGCAGGAATAGTTTCCATTATGGCCCCTATTTTTCACACTCTCCTAACTTTCCAAAACACTCACCTTTGGAGATGGAGTTTTCCATGGTTGGTGTTTGCCTGGAGGTTAAATTTGCCTGTGTGAGTGGAAGTTTTAGCAAAGAGGTCTAGTCACTTTTACATTATGGGAGAGTGGAAAAAACCCCTACATTTTTTCCAGCTTGGGAAGAAAAATGTCTAACCACATTTCTAAGAAGGGACAGCAAATCTGCTGAGGGTTGAAATTTGACAGGAACAATCAGTGGAGAGCCCAATCATACGTTACGGACCCTGCTTTTTGAACTCATCTCTATGTCTTCTGGTGTCTGTAGGGGGCTATTTGTGTTCGACAGCCTGCAGGATCACAGCGCAAATGACCAGTCACCCCAACTGCTAGCAGCTAATCTATGTCCCTTTTTTCCCACGTAGGCACATTAGGAGCTGTATTAACAGCTCTGTCCCCAGCAGTCTGTAAATGTTAGAGGTAAACTTCTAATTGTGTTAAATCAGTCTCTTGGTATGTGTGTAATAACCTTCCATGTAAAGGAGTTTTTCATCCAGTTGAACAAGGAGAACTGATTGGTATTAAAAGAGTTTGTAACTTTCTTCTGTCTTTTATTTTCTTTTTCCTACTTAAAACATCTATCTGATCTGTGTGAAGCGCTTGGAGCGGGTTTGTAGTAGTTTATGAATCCTAGATGAAGTCTGGCTATAGAGATAATTATTGTGTGACTACATCTGGTTATTGGGTTATTATCTGCATGAGTAAGTTTAATAGCCAAACCATTAAGAAAAAGAAGGAGAGAAATACAATAGTTCCACAAGAGCAACTTCTTAGCTGACATATCAGGAACCCTTAAGAAATAATGCCTGAGCTACAAGCTGTAAGAGGCTATGTCCACACAATGTGCATGTCAAAAAAGCCAGGAAGCTCATCATCGTTGCTGAAAGGGCAGGCTGCAGCCACACAGACCTCACTGACTGACACTGTGCAGTTGTGGGTGAGATAAACATGCAGTTCGCTTCATAATGGTGAGGAGGCAGATAGGCATGGAGAATATTCGAAGATTTAAAATTAAGTATCATGCTTCTACTGCTGAGAATACACTTTTAGGTCACCTGCATTAATGAACAGTCATAAGCAATTAGTTGGAAGTTATCTTCCCAAAGCAGTGGAAGTGCTAAGAAGTTGTAGCTAGGAGCTCTTGTAGGAGGCTTGACAGTAGGCATGTGCTCGGTGAGATTAGAGAGGGGAAGGGCCAAAGGTGGTCCTGCAGCCACGAAACCACGTGCTTTCAGTAAGGGTAAGTCAATTCAGCAGTAATTCCAGAGCAGGAGCAGTGAATGAAAGAATGTAGGTCTCTCTGGCTGTACCTGCACTGCTCTTTGAGGTGCTCCAGTGAAGGGCGAGAGCACCCTGTCTGTCTCCCTCTATGACAGTGCATAGTGTATGGCATTCCTTCCACAAATCCCTGCAGCACTTCAGGCAAGGCACCCTTAATACTTATCCTCAGTCCTGACTTATCTGCCCCATGCACATCCTCTTTAGCTGGCCATGCTTGAGTGCGAGGCTAGACTAGATGACTTCCTGAGGTCACCTCCAACCTGAATTATCCTGTGATCCCATGACTGTATTGCAGAGCAGGCCTGCTGTCTGATTTTGTCACGTGGCTCGGAAAGGGGAGCGATGCTGCCACATCCATGTGGCACAGCAGGTCACTGCAGCGTGGCCAGTGTCATTGTTGGAGGTCAGCTCGGCCATACACTGGCTGGATTACTCTTTTGTTCCCACTGTCCAGGACATGGCAAAGCATCTCCTCCTTTTTGAGCTCATAGGCAGGACGCGTGTTGCCCTGTGGTGTCCCCTAAATATGGCAATCACAAAAGGTTTGGTTGTACCTGGGCCTCTCTGGTCACCAGAGGTGGCTCTTGCGCACCCTGGTCAGAAGCGCCGGCTGTGCGTGTTGTGCCTGTGCTTCCTGGAAGTCCTCCACCTGCCGTCCATGCCAAGTGTTTGCTCTTTTGTCTGTTGACACGAGATATCAGTCTCCACAATGTGATTATCTCCACTTTCATCTTTATCAGTGCTGTGCGACCCTCTGCAGCTTCCTCCCAGATGACCATGGCGAGTTCAGTCACATCCTGAGCTCCTGCCAAATCTGTCTTGGGGTGCCTGAGAGCTGCCTGGGACATCAGTGAAGCACAAGACCTGGTGCATCTTCCTCACCAGCCTGCCTGAGGAGTGAGAAGCTGTCCTACTCAACAACAGACAGGGGTGGGACATCACAGGGATGCTTTGCCCTTCAGGCTGCACAGAAATAAGGACATTCCTACAGGTCAACGAGTCCAGAGAAAAGCATGTGTTGTAAAATACTTGCTGGTTGTCAAGTGTAAGGCCTCCTCCTGTGGTTAAGGGCCAGCAATCTGCATCGGCCTCACACAGAGAAGTTTCTGGTGAGAATTCATTCCTGAAAGCCATCTCACATTATATCGCACGCCTGGAACCAGTGGCTCCATGGCAGGAGTGCAATCCCAGGGAAGAAATGCAGGCTGGTCAGTTTTATTCCCCCTAGACCTCTCCTTACACCAGGTACCAGCTCATAGCAGTAAGAAACTAACTCCAGCTGCAAGTATTGTAGTCCAGGCGTGGTACGGGGAGGGAGAAGGTGGAGAGAGGACCGACAGCAGCGACAGACTTGCCATAGAGATCCCCCCCCACTGCACACCCCATGCAGGTCTTGCTTAATCAGAAGGGACGGGGCCAATACAGCTCACATGAGGCAGCACGCAGAGAAAAAAGCTCCTCATTGATCACTGGGGCAATGTGCAATCCTGGAGGTAATTCGCATTCACTGTACCCAGAAGACATGGGTCATGATACCAAGAGAAAGGCTGGGAGCATAATCACAAGCCACATGCTGGCCTGGCCTTTTTTCCTAAACAAACTGCAAGTCAGACCTCAGATCCCTCTGCCAGCTATTCATGGCCGCGACGCCGGGCTAAGAGCTATTTGCTCTTCTGCTTGCTAAAGCCTGTGCTATCAGAGCCTGTCAAAGAAGGTGCATGAGGCATCCCTCCCTAAAGGTGAATAAAACAAGAGGACCAAGAAAAAAATAGAGCTGAAACGGGGCCCCAGGGTACTCAGTTACCCAGCTAGTTCCATTTCAAGGATGTCCCTGACCCTGATGGCCTGATTGCCTCTTGTTTAAGGGCTCAGCCTTGATGTTGAGGACATAGGGTTGAGCCTCCTACCGCTTTGCCTGACTGACTTCCTGGGGACGTGGGCATGGGCCTTCAAGGAGCATGCTGTTGGACTGACCTGATCAAAGCAGAAATAGGCTGATCTGCGGGGCAGTGGGGTGACCTGAAAGAAGAAATCCCGTTGGCTTTGGTAGCTAGAGCCCACTCCCTGTGTTCTACTGGGAAGGACTCTGAGTGCTGCTATTCAGCTTTTCACAGGCATTTTCTGTGATCTCTGTCCTCCAGCTCTGTATGGTCACGGTGCAGGCTCAGATGCTGCACAAGGTACCACTTGATCCCAGGACTGCTTGCTCTCCCTAATTTACTCCATGGCCTCCCTAACACGCTTGTAGACCTTCTGGGCGTCAAGCTTTTGCCTGGTGGTCCTCTGGGGAGAGCAGGACATAGGATTTCTCCAAAATTCAGGCCTGGATGCACATGTACTGCCCACAGTGAGCAGGCTGTGCCATTGGTGGTAAAACTGCGTGAGGCAGCTTGCCTGCACCAGGTGAAGGAGGCTAGGGCAACTAGGGTTTTCCTGAGTCAATCTTTTTCAGTAGGATGGCACATGCAGGGCAGGAGTCGGTGTATTGCTATGTCTTTAAGCCTATGTTACCTTTCTCTTATACAATGGCCTTCTTGTCTGTGGGCTTCCTGAAAGTCTTCATCCTTGAGGAAAAACTATCTTTCCCCATCTCAGGTTGTTGATCCTGCTCTTGGTCTTGAGGGCGTCCTTTAAATTTTTCCCCTTTGCCTGGCACTGCCCTCCAATTTGCATTTCCCCCAGCAGTCAGTCTGGCCAGGGATCTCTGTGTATCCCACAGCTGCTGCAGCCCCCTTCTGTGAAATCACTACCCTGTGTTTATTTCTTTCCCCTGTTCCCCTCAACCTTTCCCCCCCACTTAGTGAGGATTATGTGGACTTCATCTGGCCCCAGAGTCCTACCCTTGGGTGTCAGGTGGCTGGCAGACCTGGCTGCGGAGATGTAGATGAGAGGACCCCATGTCATAGAATCATAGAATCGCTGAGGTTGGAAGGGACCTTTAAGATCATCAAGTCCAACCATTAACCTACCCTGACAAAAACCACTTCTAAACCATGTCCCTAAGTACCACATCTACCCTTTTCTTAAACACCGCCAGGGATGGTGAATCCACCCCCTCCCTGGGCAGCCTATCCCAATGTTTAATAACCCTTTCACGTCCTACCTGCAGTTCCCAGCTTTTGAAGAGACATGCTGTGTTTGTTTGAAGGAACAAGGCAGGTGGATAAGGTACCATGGCTCACATCGCTCTGCCTTTACGGATATATGTTGGCAAACTCTGGTGTTCCAAAAGTGCTGTTGCCATGTGCATGACTGGTCACACTGGCATGGAGGTGTCGTAAAGGTTGCTGTAGTGGGCTGGGTGCTTCTGAAATGCCAATTTCCATATATACTGAGGTGGTCTCAGGTGTGTGCACTGGGTGAGCTCAGGGAGGCTACTCACTCCCTGCAGGGGCAGCCGAACAGGGCACAACAAGCACAACTTAGTGGCAAGGTGGGAGCATCTTCATCTCCATTCCTCAGCCATGGAGATGTTGTGTTTAAGGGCAGAGGGAAACAAAACACCACAATGTGACCTTATCGCATGGGTTTGGAGGGTGGTCCAGTGGGGTGAGCTTAGACAGATGGGAGCCTAGTCAGGTTCAGGTCTGCTATGAGCCCCTGCGCGGGCTTGGCAGTCTGCTCGCTTGTCTGCCTGTGAAATAGGGCTATGGTGCTTACCTTTGTTTTCGGGAAGATTCAGGACTCAGCACGAACTGTATTATGCAAACGAGGAAGGTTTACGGTGTTATTTCCTAGTAGCGAGCAGCAGACCTTGAATGTTGACCTTTACGTGTTGTTGGGGTTTGTTTGGCTTTTTTTTACGACTCTCCGTACCCGCCTCACCAGGGCTGAACTGAGCGGACTGGTCGCAAGTGAAGGTCAGAATCATTTTCCTGCCAGCGCTAACCATGTAAGTACGGGTTAGAGCAGCGCTGGAGGGGGGTATATTTATGGGCATGCAGATGAGCTACCGTTAGGACGCGTTTGCTGCCGGTAGGTGCAGGGATGGAAGCACAGCGCTGTGGGGACACGGTGTGGTCGCTCCCCAAAACGGCACCCGGCGTGGATGAGCTGAGCCTCTGGCTTGCTTTCTCCTTAGCTGGGTGTAGGCAGAGAACAAGAGCAAGGACCAATCTGCATGTCACCATGGGCTAGTAAATAAATGTGCCAACTCATAGGGTTATCTGGCCCTTGGCACCAGCCTTTTGGGTGGCCGAACTCCGACGCTGACCAGCTCGCTAAGAGGAAAAATATCGATCCAATTTTCTGCACTTTGAAACCTGGTAACTCTGCCCTCGATCTGCTCAGCTGGGTTCAGAGGGAAGGCTAACTGCATTTCAACCAGCGCAAATCACGCCTCCTTCTGTCTGACTTCATCTGTAAATGGCACCAGCCTAGGCTCAGTGTTTGCCTTCTGAGTGCTTCCATGTTTCATAGAACCATAGAATCACAGAATGGTTCAGGTTGGAAGGGACCTTAAAGACCATCCAGTTCCACCCCCCTGCCCTGGACAGGGACACCTCCCACCAGACCAGGCTGCTCAGAGCCACATCCAGCCTGGCCTTGAACACTTCCAGGGATGGGGCATCCACAGCTTCTCTAGGCAACCTGTTCCAGTGCCTCACCACCTTCACAGTAAAGAATTTATTCCTAATATCTAACCTAAATCTCCCCTTTTTCAATTTAAAACTGTTACCCCTCATCCTATCACTTGACTTCCTTATCCAGAGTCCCTCCCCATCTTTCCTGTAGGCCCCCTTTAGGTACTGGAAGCTGGAAGGCAATGTTTACCACGTCTGTAAGCATCTCTCTGTGAGTATTAACCTAACCTAACCTAACCCATGCAAGCTTCATACACCTCAGTCTTCCCAGCAGGTTTGTACAGCCACAGCTGCAGCTTCCAGGGGAACTTCTTCAACAGCCTGCTGGACTCTCCTAAATTCAGGCCCCCTCTTCAACAGATAACTAATGCATAGATAATACATGCCTCAAACCAGAAGTTGGACAACTGATTCTTTGTTCCCTGTGGTTTATCATCTAGCTGGAGGGATGGTCATGTGTTTCTGTGTCAGCAAATAATTCTTCATTAACTTAACTGGGCCAAGCTCAGAAGAATGCTATTCTGCTGCAGGTGCCGCTATCCTGATTTCTGAATCAGAGCAAGCCCCGAGGAGGGATAAGGTTTTGATGCCCATGGGCTAACCTCTGGATTAGTCTGCCTCTGAGCTGGTTCATATGCGCACCCCGGAGCTCCTGTGAAACCTCTCACAGCAGCCAGTGGTGGGGGCAGAGGGAGAGTGCCGCGCAGGAGCGTGCAGTGCCCTCCAGAATACAAGAGCAGTATTTCGTTAGCGTCCTCTCTGTGGACTGGATCCATCACCATGGCAGCTGGCTGAAGAAACAGCAACAAAACAAGGAGTTCACTGGCTTGTCAAAAGTTTTACGTTTGGATGAGGCTTTGACAGCCCCAACTCACGACTCCTCAGAAGCCCAGGCGCTGTGCAGACTGCCCCGGGGCTTCCTCCTCCCTCGCCTCACACACCTGCCTGAGACTCCATTCCCTTTCCAAAAGGGAAATGGATGATGAGGTGAGATATCTGAGTTTTAGTCTGGGGTGGAAGGCAGCTAGACTTCATAAGGGGATTATTGTTTTCTGCCTAGTTCTTATTGTGATGCTGTGCAGGCCGTGAATCTTGATCCCTGTCCTGCACATGCGTTTCAGATTGTTTCTCTGATTAGAGTTGGAGACACCATAAAATTTACCAGGAACATTGTTCTGGGGCTCTGGTTAACCTAGGAAGAGTTCAGATACACAGTGATATGAATCAGGATCAAGTTCTATTGTAAAGATGGCTCTGAGCTCCTGAATTCCTCCTAGTAAATGGGATAGTTGGTTTCAATCCATTATTAATGATTCCTGACACAGCATTTGATCTCCAGTTCCACAAAGTCCAGGACTGTTCAGCTGAGTGTTTAGTCCTTACTAATCTCATTATGTGAGCTTCAGCCACCTATGATGTGATATTAATGACCAATTAAAAATACCACTCATCTATGAATTAATAATAGGGACCCTTATTTAAAAGAGCCAGTGCAATTCTAGGGCACTGTCAGATTTGTAGGGACTCTCAAGCAGACTTTCATCATGCAGGTAGCATGGACATTAGGTGTAAGGTAGGGCTTTGTATACGAATGAGAGTTTTGATGCATGTTTCGTGGAACATGGAACGTGTCCAGAGGAGGGCTACAAAGCTGGTAAGGGGTCTGGAGGACAAACCTTATGAGGAACGACTGAGGGAACTGGGGTTGTTTAGTCTGGAGAAGAGGAGGCTGAGGGGAGACCTCATCACCCTCTACAACTACCTGAAAGGAGGTTTTAGAGAGATGGGGGCTGACCTCTTCTCCCTGGTGACAAGGGATAGGACAAGAGGAAACGGGTTCAAGTTATGTCAGGGCAGGTTTAGATTGGATATCAGGAAATATTTTTACACTGAAAGGGTTATTAAACATTGGAACAGGCTGCCCAGGGAGGTGGTGGATTCACCATCCCTGGAGGTGTTTAAGAAAAGGGTAGATGAGGTACTTAGGGACATGGTTTAGAAGTGGTTTTTGTCAGGGTAGGTTAATGGTTGGACTTGATGATCTTAAAGGTCCCTACCAACTTCACCAATTCTATGATTCTATGTTTCATGGAGGATGAGGTTCATAAATTGTTCTCTACATCAGAGGTATCTAGGATCAGTGGGTTAACAGAGGCAGCCACAGATGAGAAGACCTAAGTTCAGCCTCTTGTCCCATCACAGAGTCATTCAGCGACCAGACAAACCACTCAGCTTCTCAAAGCTATTTTAGTTTCTAGCTCCCATTGATTTTAATAATTATTACACACCTCAGTATCCTTGAAGGTCTACGCTTTCATTTGCTTTCCTGAAAGAGACTTAGCAAATCAATGTTTTCATTTGAACTGCTCAAGTTCATGGTGGTCCTGTTACTAGAAAAAGGCCCTCAGATACTAGGACAGAGCACTGCAGGCAGTCCTGCAAACACAGAGCTCCTCAGATGGCATACGTAGAGGCGGCTCTGTGCCAGCAGCCAGGCTCTATCTCTGGGCGGTGTATGCCTGTGTCCTTCAGAAACAATGTTCTTACCCTTCCTTAGACTGGTATCAGCTGCAGGATGCTGCAGGGTACGGCTCATGCTGTTCCCGCCTGGTGAGATAAGGCTCCCTTCAAAGTTCCAACTTGTTAAAGAAAATCTCACACCACATGCAGTGTGTCTGGAAGCTTCCAGATTGTTTAGAGTTACACGAGCTAAACTGTATCTCTGTTTTCAGGAAATATCTTCTCAAAACATGTGAGCTTTAAAATACATTGAGGTTGTCAAAAGATGCCAGTGAAATGAGCGGACACTGTAAGAGCAGGAGTTGTGGTTAAAGTACCTTTGCGACTTCCAGACAGAAGTGTTTCTATTAGTACAAGACAAATAAGCAAAATGCCTGTAACTTGTCCAGTTACAGCATCACGTCTTCCTATTTGGCCATTTCTTCATGGCATTCCTTTTTGTTTCATAGTTTTCAGCTGCATACATAAAAATCCTAGGAGGAACCCACTTTGGGTCACCACAGGGTGCTGACCCAGACTCTTGTTACTGGACTGATATATGAAGGGAAAGACAAACATTTTGCTCCTTTAATAAGACCTCAGCTGGCCCTTCAAATAGGAAATGGTATTTAGAGTAACGACGCCAGTTGGAGTTGGTGGGACCTGCATCCTCTGTAGTGTCCCATGTGCTTCAACAGAAAAAGCAAGGGATGTCCCGTTATCCTGATTTATGGAAAAATGTGCCTCTGGAAGAGATTAAATCCACTTTTGCTTCACTGGCAAAAGTGACCTAGATATTTTTATATCTAATCAGGTTCCTTTTCATTTATCACGATGTTTAGCCAGATGTTTGGGTCAAACAAACAGCTTTGTGCTGTGTGCCAAATGCAGACTGATACGGAGCCTTTGAAGTAAGAAATGTGAGCAATCTTCTCCCCACAGGTTTGGTCCTCCTGATAAGTGAGTACACAACTGGCACACCACTCTTCAGCCCATTCTTGAGCACTCCACTGGTGTATTAGCTTCACAGTAATTCTCAGGAATTAGGGGGATACTTAGCAAAAATAAAATCTGAATAGAGAACACAGAAAAAATTAAGTAAGTTTTGCAGATAGGTTTTAGGAGAAAGCCTGGTTTTGCTGAGAAGTTCGAGACTTCCCTTCTGAGAAGATGAAATTACTCTAGGTGAGCCCTGAGGTTTGGAAACTGTTTTTATTTTCATTATGCAGAATATGATAATTGTGATTGTGGGCTGGCAAAATCAAACCACAGAGATGGAGACCCCTCCAATTCAAGCCTCATTTTCTTCAGACAGCCCATCCCCATTAATACATTTGGATTTTGAATGTTTGTGGTCCTTCTGGAGAAGGATCAGTTTGCTATAAGGAACCTCTCCATTTTTCACTGCAGGCTAGGATCAGAGGTGAGCTGGTGACTCAGCACTGAGACCTCAGCTCAAAAGTAATATATTAACATGGAGGAATATGCACAGCTGAAGTTCATCTTCTCATACAGATATACAGATGTATGAATGGTCTGCAGCATTCGAATCCAGGTCTGGATTCATTGTTTGAACTCTGTCTGAGCTGAGGGAACTGAGACCAGAAAGGTCAGGTCTGCATCCCTGGCAAGCAAGGTGCCTGAATTATGTCACTGGAGTAAATTTTTAATGAAGGAATACAGGAAACTTAGTCAACGTAGTGCCTTTGTATGCTCATCAGCCATTTCCTGGATAACATATAGGACAGTATTTTTCACCTTCCCTTCAGATTGAAACTCAAGGAAGTTCTTAATCATTCAGCACATCCACTGGGTGAAATGTAGTCACCCTTTCAGTGCTGTATCTTAATGTTTTCTTGAAAGCTTACAGGATACATTGCTCTTAGTCTTTGTTTCTGGGCAGACAGAAATCTCCATTTGCTGAAAACCAAGATCTCCACAAAGAGGAGATGTGCAGCCTTTGTAGCCCAATGCTAAGCAGCATCTTCTGCTGGCACTGCAAAAACACTCATGGTACTCAGGAGGCAGTGAAAGTTCTCATATTGACTTTAGTGAGAGGAGGCTGAAAGCCTCATCCTTTTCTAAACATAAGAAACCTTTTGCTTCTGTGAAAGCAAATATCTGCTTCTGAAACTTCTTAGCAAGGGGCTGGAGTAACACAGTGCCATGAGGGATTTGGTGTGAAAAATGGGTAGATACCACATTTAGGATTTGGATTAAGGTCTCAAAGATGCCTCTTAAGCAGTCTCTGAGATGGTTGCTGAAGCTAGTTTCGCTGTACACTTTCTAAGTGAAGTAATAGAATTGGTGTCTGCCAGCAGATGGTGCTTCTGTCTGAGAATATTTTTCTTTCATGATCATTGAAAGATACAGCTTCTCCCATCACTACTGTAAAAGATACTTTACAAGGCAAAACATTGTCCATTACATTGTAAGGATTCCCTATTTTAGATAGGTCCTGTGTATGCCTTTCTATCTGTTCTTCTTACATCTGATGCAGCTTTTCTTTAAAGGGCCTTTGAGTAAATAGACCATGTCTGTTTTAAAAACTGTCCCATGGAAGGTCCTTGTTTAGCAATGGTAGGAACTTCAGTGGTAGGAAAAAGAGAGATGAGTGATATTTTTTCACTTGGGATATCTTTGAGGCAACTTCAGTGGAGCCACGTATGCGCAAAACCAGGCAAGCAGTCTATCTCACAGTCTACTGATTCCCAGCTCCCCAAGGACAACAAGCTGAAGTTTGTCATCTCTGAAAGCATCTGGAGCAGATGAGGAGAAAAACAGACAAACAAACACCCACTTGACTCCAGACTATTCTCTTTAATTTTTGTGGGATCAAACTGCTAACTTTTAGCTGTAATACTGTTGTCCCTATTTCCATTAGGAACTAATTTGCATTAGGAACCTTGTGCTATTTTTTTCTGCCATTACAATAGCAGTAAATACTTTAAAATGAAGATCTGAGTTAGGTAACACAAAATCACACTGCACCCAAGTGTCAAGACTCCTCTCCTCCTAGTCCCTTAGGTCACACACCACTGTGTGGGCCTGGCACGTTGTTGAAGGTACCAGGTCCCAAGTTCAGGGACAGTCCTGCTTTTGGGCTGGAGGATTTCACTTAATACTGGGCTTGTAGCTAGCTCTGGGGACAGAGGAGGAGTGGTGGTAACGGTAAATCTCTGCCCTGCAAGTGCGTGAGGTATGGCAATCCCTGCAGAAGAGCACAAAGCAGGAGTTTGATTCAAAATATTAGACTGGAATATATAGCTACCCCTTCTCCTAGAGATCTTGTATTGAGCCCAGACCTTCCCTCAGCAGCCTGCACACAGACTGCTGTACTCCAGTGCCTTCCATGCTGCTCTGTGCAGCTTCATCCCCATCCAGGAGGTATCAGCATGGGGGCTGTAGTTACCCCACTGAGACAATGAGACCTCTGAAAGATCTGGGTCAATGCAAAAGCCAGGTAAGTTACCAACATGAGGTGGAAATTTTGTGAGCACGTTCTTACACAAACCACAACAATCTGGTTTATTTTAAAAGTGACTGATTTTTTATGAAAATGGAAATTTCTCCTCCTTCTTCCATCTCAGAACTGGCCATTGAAAGGCAGCAGCAGAAATGCTAAACTCATCCTTCTCAAAGAAGGTGCTTTGAAGAACCGCACATTATATAGTCCTGGAATTACAAGAAAACAGGACCAAAATGCACTTCCATGACTTTGGTGGGATAAATGCACATGCCATGCCACAATGCTTCCAGCATATGTTCCTGGCCACCACATTCAGGTGAGTTCAGGAAATCTAAGGTGACTCAACACTCCATGGCTCTTTACTGGAGCTTTTACTGGAGCCTTTGATTGAGATGCCAAAAGATGGTTTCTAGAGCGCTGGACATCAGCAGATCCAGGAGGGTAATTAATCGGATGGAATACAATTAAAAGATTACTCTCCTGTTCTCCAGATAGGGTGCTATATAGATGCACAAAATTATCTGTTGAAATCCCTCAGGCAGCTTACCCAGAATAACCTTCTTCTGGATCCACTCCAGCTCCCAGCGGGGGCTCTAGTTCAGGAAATCATCTTTATTCAGAACAGCACTTAAGCTTGCGCTTAAAGTTAGGCATGTACGTAAGAGCCACTTTCAACAAGGCTGCACTTAATTGCACCCTAGCTGCCTTCCTAAATTGACATTAAGGACAACGGGAAGGCTCCAGCTGATTTCAGAAAGCTGGGAGGAAGCCACTGCTGTCTCCACAGAGTCACTACACTTCTTGACCATGGGAATACTCACAGAGTCGTGCAGTGCACGGTATACCTAAAATCACACATTCTTTTGGGCCTGGGAGGCATCCTGGGGTGGGTTTGTGAGCTGGTGCTGGATGGGGGATGGCGGGGAGCCAGCCCTGCTTGGAGGGGGTGAGGACTGGATCCAGAGCAGGCTGCTGGCAGGGGTGCCGGGTCCCCTGCACCCCGAGGCAGAGGCTCTGATGTGGTGCTGAGGCCGGGTGTCAGGGAAGGCGTCAGGAAAGTCGGCGGCAGAGGGAAGGCCATGGTAGATTGCAAGGCTTTTGCGCAACAGGATTGCAGCCATATAAGCAAATGGGCCCAAGGTCAAGGCAGGCTGAGGAAACAAGAAATGTGCCTGGGCTCACGCAACTTATACCAGGTTAAATGAGCAATTATTTCTTTACTCATGTGCTGACACACTTGTTTTCCTTCCTTGTCAGTGAGCTTGAAATGATCAGTTGTCTTTACTTTTTAGAGCTCGCAGGGTGATGTGGGGCCTTGGGATATGTTTTAGCCTCGATGACCTCTATGGACTGTTGTGTGTAAAACATGAGATTTTTTTTTTTGCTAAATACATATCAGTGTAATGTAACTCTCTCTGACAGTGGAGCTGGGCTCAGAAGATGCATGAGGTTATGTAGGGTGCTTGCTCTGGTTTTCTATTTCAATAAAATGTCCTGACCTGACCTTTGCTTCTCCTTTCACTATTACCGTCTGAATAGTATCAACTGCTTCCACGGTCACAGGACTCCGTTAAAGTCCCAAGTATGAGCAATGAACATCTCTACTAGGCCATATCCAGGTCTACAGGTTGCGAAAACCAAACAGCACTTTTTAAAACATGCGACGACGGAGTGCATTAAACCCAAAACATACAGCAGCTCTAGAACTCACTTGAGACATCTGCAAAACGCTGAGCTCGCTGGCAGGTTGCACCCAGCCACAGTGACCACGTGTCTCGTACTGGCACGACCTGTGCTGGGTGCTCTCCTCCTCTTCTCGCCTGCGCAGCGTGACGTGGCACAGGCACTCCGCACGGCTTGAGAGTGCCTGGACCCCACCAGTGCGGCTCACGTGCCACCAGACAAGAAGAGCAGCTCTCACATCTCTTCTCTCCCAACACGGGAGGCAGAGCCACGCGGGCTTGTGTGGCTGAGGGGTGGCTGCTCTGCTCAAGCAGTGTGCTTGCTCACTAGTGCCGAGGTTTTCAACACGAATGCCTGCCAGCTCGCACACAGCTGGCTAGCAGCCTTCCTCCGGTGTGAGATCCAGGGCAGCTCCAGCAGACCGGCAGCATTTGCCCACCAAGCAATCAGGGTGCGAAGAGGCCTCGGTGCGCTCCTGGAAAAAGTGGAGCGAAAGCTGAGCTGGCACTGAGGGCTGCGCCTGCGCAGGCACGGATGAAGCAGTGAGTTGAGCTCTGTTGTGCTCCTGCATTAAATATCACAGATTTGCACCCTGACTTGCTCTCTTATCAGACTTCCCAGCTTAGAAAGCTCAGCCTCTTGCAAGCCTCAGGCTGTATCTTGGGGTCACCAGTCTATTTCTCCTCCCTGACTCCTTCATAAAGCACTCATATGGCTTTTACAAATAGAAGAGATTAAAAGATATAAAAGTGTATTTTATATGTAGGCATGCATTTGAGACTGTGCTGTTTGCAGGCACTTCTATTTGGCTCCTGTACAACAGGGACTGGTTTGCATTAGGCTCTGGATAGACGCATGCTATTTGGCAAGCACTTTAATTCCCAGCTCCTGCCAGTCACCCACTCCCGAGGGTACCCGCTGGGCAGGCATGCTGCTCTCACAGTGCTCCCTCTGACAGTGTCTCCGAGAAACGGGGAGGTGGTACCTGGTTACCTGCCAGACTTTCAGAGGGAGGGGCTGCCTTGAGCAGAAGCATCTCATGGCCATGCAGGAGGCAGATCCTGATCCCTCTGCATCCGGCAGGGGAGAGATCAAGTGTGAGGTAAGGCAGAGTCTTTTACACGTGTCTGCAAGCTGGTTTAAAGCACAGCTTGTTGCTCTGGAGCGGGTGAAGTTGTCTGTGTACATCTATCCACTGGACGAATAACAGATCTGCTGTCAGAATCTGCAGTGCTCAGTAACATGAGGAAATGCTTCCAACAGAACTTGAAAGGCCCATAAGTGTCATGAAGTTTTTCAGAGACCTGTGGGGCTGGAATTTAATCGCTGCCTTCAGTCCTCTGTCTTCTAAACAGCATTGCTTTAAAATGTGTCTTGAAATGCATCCTTGCTAAGGAGTTGCAGCAGCCCTCCTGGAGAAATGGCTGAACTCTCCTGCCCATGTGAATCAGACCACTTGTTTTGCTGAGGAGTCATAAAAACAGATGAGTCACTCATACGTGCCACTTTTCAGCAACAAGTCCCTAAGTCTGCAGACATGTGAGTTAATAACATCAGACCCTGTGAAAGTGGATATTGGCAGTAATTCCAGCCTGAGTTTAGCCTCTCCTTGCTCCATTCCATCCAAATTCCCCACTGGCTTCTCTGGACTTCTCTTGAGTCAGGAGTGCAGAACTCACTTGCTCACAGTCTGGGCAGTGCCAGAGGGGCAGTCCATGGGAGGGCCGGTATCAAAGCTGATCGAAGCAGCCTCTGTCCTGATCCATCTCTCAGCTGTGACTCTACATTGGGGTCATCAAACTCAGGGCTGAAGCCCACTCTGGTGCATCAGCGGGCTACAATAACATAAGGATGTCTATCCTGTGTCAGCCATGAGGCTGTCTAGCCTTGTGTGACAAGGGGGACACCCTGGCACACAAGCACCCTAAGGGTGGCAGGTTGTGATCTCTCTTCTGACCCCTGCAGAGCTTCCTAGCAAGGCTCTGGCTGCTCCCCTTCTTATTTACCTCATCCCATCTGAAGCTCCATCAAGTCACAGTCTCCAGAGGGGAAGGTTTGATGGGAGCATACTGGTGACCTTTACATCCTTCCCTTTGTTCTCTCTGTTGTCCACTGGACAAGGTGATCCCTACATGTTGGTTTTTTTTTCATTTGCCACCATGCTCTTTCCTGCCTCTCCTTCCCCTTGACCAGACAGGGTGGGGAGGTTTTGTTAAATGAAGAAATCATTCAAGGGAATGGACAAACCTGGAAGCCTAAGAAAGAACATAAAAGTGGGGCAAGCGTGCAGTCATGCTTCCCCAGACTAATCCTCAGCAGTCTGCTGTGACAGGGCACGATAGTCTCGGTGCATTTTTCTTCTCTGAATCAATCTAATTGTTTTTGAATGCTTGCCAGCTAGTAGCATGTACAGTGTCCTGCGGCAAGAAGGTCCACAGCTTAGCAGTGCACCATGAGAAGAAAGAAGGAGATGATTTCCTTTTGTAAAGACTCAGAGACTCAGTTGGGATTTGGATCCAGCTTCTGGGCCACCCTCTGCGGTTAGGATGTGAAAGGAGAAGGAAAAAGACTTGAAGCCAGACAGTGTTACTGTGGACATTCAGCCCCAGCAGAAGCTGTGAGCTGCCCCTGCCCAGAGAAGCTGTTGCAATCAGTGACCTCTGTCAGTGCGACGATCTCCTGCCAAACCCATGGCCTGTTGCTGTAATTACTACTCTCCCTTCCCTCTGCTTTATGAGGACAGGACTTTGCAATAAAATGTGGTTTCAGCAAGGGTGCCTCTCCCAGTTTCCATTCCCCAGAATACTCCTTGATACTAGCAGCTCACTTTCAAGGAGACCCAAGGGTCAAGTAAGTTTGGTTGGGAGAAATGGGGTTTTTTGCCAGAGAGCAGGCGTGGCGTGATGCCTGCTACCATTGTACATGTGTGCTGCAATTTCTGTCACCTGCTACCCAGGGCAATCCCACACTAAACCTCAGGTCAGCTCAAGGCCAAAGCACATACCTCTGTCCCTCTCGCACCACCTCGGCTCTGGCTTGCCTGTCTCTGGATGCCTTGTGGGGAAGCGGAGAGAACATGTACAGAGCCGCTTCATTTCCCCAGCCCAGGCACCTTAAGAGCCAGTGCATGCAGAAAGAAGAAATGTTCATCTGTCATCACGTTCGGCTGTGGACATCACTGGAAGTCAAACTGAGGTGCAGGTACAGATGACACCTAAGTCAGGCGGGGATGGCTCTCTGCACAGGGCAAGCATTTCTATTTGAGAACAGCAGTCACTACCTTTAATGTCTCACAAGGTCTTATTCTGTCTGTTAATTGAACTGCACCACACACACTTATTTAGTCTGTCTTTAGCTACGCAGATAGTGTTTATCAGACCAAATGCCAAGACCAAAAAACCCACTTGAGGCTGATGGATCATGATACAATTTTATTTCCAGGACCAGGATTGCAGCTGTCAAGTGTATAAGCGTCAGAGCTGTATAGGGGCTCCCAGGGCAGAGGACCCAGATCCCAGGCTAGGTGGGGGGCATGAGGGACACTGGTACCTCCATACCACCATTGGTGAGTGTCCAAACCACCAATGGAAAATGACCTGTGGTTTTCAGAGATACCGTACGGGAGCAGAGGACAGGTGGGCACAGCCAGTACCTTGCTGTGTCCACTGTCCTGGGTGACATTTATACTTCCCATCCAACTTTTTACTACCATCTCTCCAACCCTTTAACTGCTCAGGCTGAGCAACTGACTGTATTCCTCCCTAAGGGCCTGGGGACTGTGGGTGAGGAGCAGAGGGCAGTGATCTTGGGTGGTACCGAATGTGCTTGTGCATGCGGGAGGTGTGCGTGCCTCTGCAGAGCTTTGTGGTTCCTACCTAAGCAACTGACCTGCAGCTTCCCATCCAAAGGACACATTCAGCTTAAGCTGCTAGGAACAAAAGTGTTGCTGTCTGTTATTACCATTAACTTTGCCTTTCATGACACTGACCTTGAGCAAGACCTTGCCTTCAGGTAACTGTGGGTGGTGCACTGCGGTTTAGCTGCAGGCAACAATATTTAATTACCACTGAAAGTATGGTGAAAATCCACTTGGTATCTAGGAGGAAACCTGTGTGGGCACTTCAGGTTTCTCTTCTTCTCTGAGGGACACATATAGATGGGTTCGAGGTGCCACATCTTATCTTCCCCGCCAGAAGGATGCTGTCCTCAGGCCGTGGCAGTGAGAAGAGGTCAGGTTGCGAGCTGACAGCCCAATCTGCCTTTCAGGAGCCCTCTGGCTGCCTGGGCTGCAGTGAGGATGGAGTTTCCACGTGAGAGGTGATCAGCCTGCGTGCAGGCACACATCAGGGTGTTAATGGGCATGTGGCTGTAACAGGCAGCCCTTGTTAGTCCTACCCTGGTGTCAGCAGACAGGAGGAGGGCAGTGCCGCCAGCTGCTGCCCAGTTTATCAGCGGTGCGTGCAGGCACCATCCCCATTGCCCGTGCTGGGAGTGGAGGTCACTCAGCAGCTCATGTTCTCCAGGGCTGATGTGGGGATGCCCTTCACCTGCAGCATGTTGGACAATGCTGCCTGCAGAGCTATCTGTCCCCAGAAAAAGCTGTCTCTGTCGTCATTGTTTGGAAAGATGTCTATTTTCCATCTATGCTTTCAGAAGGGTGATCTCAAAGAGCCTGAGGAGTGATTTCCTTAAGTTGCTAGAAGATAAGCATCGGACATGGTGAAATATTAGTGTCTGCTTTTTCATTTAAAGGCTATGTGCAGGCAACACTCTTATTTATCCTCTAAAGCTTTTGTAACAGCAACACATAAAACCATAGCAACAATGCTGAATGACTGCAGTCTCCGCCTGGCCATGATTTCTCCATCCCTGCATCTTGGGCTGAGGGGAGCAGTGCATTTCTTGGCAGGGTGGCAGCTGCCTGTACCTCAGCTGCAGTGCAGTCCTGGCACAAGACACAGTCAGAGTTCAGGACCCGACTTGTTGGGTTTTTTCTAACCCCCTGGTTGTTTTTTTTAAGCATTCAGGGTTGAGAAACTGCTTAGGCTGGAGCCCCTCACCGTCGAATGCATCTTGATGAGATACATTCTTTCCTCATACACACAAAGGGTTTTCCTCACAGCCTTGCTTATGGTTGTACTGCTTAACAAAATACGGTTAAAGTTCACTTTCTCTCTGAATGCTTCTCCTCTAATTTCAGCGATGACTGGAAAATGTTGCTTTGTCGAATATATTTTTATTTAGTCACAAAGGTCTATTCCTGGTGTCCCTCTCCACTGTCTGCACTATTCTGATTGTTTTAATACAAGGTATTAAGGCCAATGCATCCTGATGCGGGTCTCTGATGTGACGAGGGAGTGACCTTCAGACATGGAGTTACTCTAATATTTAGAGATAGGTTTTTGTCAGCAATGAATGTTCTGGGGACAGCCTGTCAAGATCGCTCTGAATAGCAGCCCACCTTCCAGCAGATCAGCTGTTCCTCTTGGCTGGCACCCATACCAGATCCAATGTGAAAGGATGGGGCTTAAGACTTTCACAGTTGTACCCCCAGTGTTATAACAGGTGATCAAACTGTGTAACACGCAATTAAGTCTCAGGGTCTCTCAGAAAAATAGAATATCGCAACTGATGAACCACCAAATGTATTTACCTTTGAGCAGACAAAAGCCCAAGAAAATAGGCTAAGGACGAAACCTCTAAACGCTGTTCCCTGAAAGATGGAAGAACAGTTACATAAGAAATAAACAATTGCAAAAGGATTTCCTCACTTAAAAAGAAAACCCAACCTGTACAGGACAAGACATTAAAATTGTTGATGAGAAGCTCAACATGAGCTGGCAATGTGCGCTCGCAGCCCAGAAAGCCAACTGCATCCTGGGCTGCATNGGTCCCAGTTATGCTGAAAACCATACCCTTGGGAGGAAAAGGTGTACCAATCCTATCTCCCTTACCTTGGGAAAGAAAATTACACCCATCATGCATTGAGGGAATGCAGAAAGAAAATAAAACCATAAAGATTTGCTTAGAGGAATGGTGAACAGAGGCAGAAGAGTTAAATGTTTGAGAGGTGGAAGTCAAAGCTCCTGGAGAGATGGTAGCTTACACATGCTTACCCATTGAAGAGGCTTGACACAAGAATGCTAGAAAGGGGCAAGAGACCTAGAAGCACAGCTGCAAACCAAAAAATGAAGGGGCAGTATCTTTAATTACCAACACTCTTATGAGAAACCAGAAGGAGCTGGAACATGTCCTGAGATGTAGTAAAAATTGGATTAAAAAGAAAAATCAACATAGAGAACAAGTTCAAACTTAATTAATCGATGTAATCTTGAGTAATCTTACAAGGAAAGCTTTCAGCAGTCACAGTTAAAGCCAAACTATGAAAACCTAGTGGCCTTGGTAGGTCTTTTTGTTTTACAGGGTGATTCACTGACAGACAACAACTTGAAAAGCAGCAGCCAGACCCAGGGACACAACTGTCGGTTTCACTAATGTTCTTTTAAGCAAATGTGTAAATACCAGAAGGAATCTAGGAGGTAGGGAATCTAGGAGGTAAGGAATCAAGAAAGTAAAAAGTTTACAGCAGTGGGGAAACTAATTAAATGCTATCAGCACTCTAAGTATCAGTAGTTAGCAGTATAGCATATCAGTAGTTAAAGGCTGAGAAGATTGTGGGTTAAGTCTGTGTATACAATGGTTTGAAGTCTGAAAGTCACAGTGAACAGTACAATATTATGATTTAACCAGAACAGAAGAAATACGGAAGGAAAAATACATAGGTTCATATGACAGGATACTCATACCTCTCCAATAACCACACTTAACAGCTGTATTCTTTTGTTTCTAAGAATTAACCCCATAAAATTAATGACTCTAAGTAATGAACCCTATAATTAATGTATTATGTATGGTTAATTTCCTTACTCTGAAGAAAAGCAAGGAAAAAGAAGATGGCAAAAGCTGTGTATAAACATATCAGCTACTGATTTAAAATGCAGTGTAAAGTTTCTCTGTTTATTGTAGAGAATATAGCGAAACAATTGATGGAGGACTGGGAAAAAGTGATTGAGTACACTGGCAGCTCCTACGAAGGGAAATGTCTGGGGAGCAAAGATCACTGTCAATAACAATCTTCTGTTAATCTTATCTTTTACAAGAAACACAGAAAATTGAGCACCCCATTCCAATCCTATAGATACTGATCTATGTATGTTATATGTATGTAAATTTGTCTTTACTTATGAGTATCCCTTTACACATTTACAATAGATATTGCAAAACGTTGGGAGAGATGAATTGCTAATGAGCTCACATAAACCCTCCCATGAGATCTGGGTCTAATCACAAGATTTTCAATATGTCTACTACTGTCTTCACCATCTCACCAGTAAGACTGACAAAGGATTTGTAAAATAGTCAACAAATGAATACATTGCTAAACAGTCACCAAAGGGTTATCAGTCATGAAGATTATTAACAATCAGATATCATTCAGTTCTGAGCCTACTGTACATCTAAAAAGAAAATATTTTCCTTTAATGGTACCTTCAAGACCACAGGGCTCCTACCTGTGAAAATACACAAAATTGTTATGTTTTCTCTACAAATTGTTAAATACTGTGCACGGTGACATGCGGTATACCTCCTGCTGATGACAACACCCTGTCACAGGATGGACCCACCTGCTCCTCAACACCTGGGAGGCAAGAGCAGATGTTGCCACAGCACTGCTTCATCAGTGAATAGTCAGTTGCTCTGACGGAGCTGGCAGATGGGTGTAAAAGCACTAATCTCCTTGGTTCTTCCATAAAGCCCAGCATCCAGATGTGCCATGGGTTGTCTTTTACTCTATCTTGCCCATGAGAGTGGCACAAGTAGTTCTGGAGTCCACACATGTGGTCCATATCTCTCTGATCTGGCTACAATTGTATTACGAAAGACCATGCTGAAACCTTGCTAAAGTGAAGGTAAACTACCAGTACCATTCTGCCTTCATCCACTGAAATAGTCCTCCCATCATCTCATGACACAAAGCAATCGGCTTGACCAGCCACAACTTGTAAATCCAGGCTGTCTGTTTCTAATCAACTCTTGCTGTTCACGTGCCTGATAATGGCTTCCAGAAGGATTTGTCCCTTAATCATCACATGGTTTGAGGTGTGGTTGATCATCCTTCAGCTCCCTGGGCCATCCTTGCCCTTCTCAAGGGTGAGCATGACATTTGCTTTTTTCAGGTCACCAAGGATGCTTCCTGATTGCCATGACCTATCCATTCTTGGCCCAACAACTGTTCCTACCTCTCTCCATTGACACCAGGAGCATTTTGCTTAATGTTGGTCTCCATTTGGGAGACCAAGATCAAGGCAGTCGCCTTTCCTGTCCAAGACATTCGGCTTCCCCTCCTTCTTTTTAACCAGTTCCACCCTGTCTGTCCTTGATCAACTTTAGAGACTAAGCAAACCCCGAGCAAATATGACCTTCAGAGGGACACGCAGCAGAATTACTATTATTCAAGGGACTATTCAAGGGCTCTTCTGGTGTGGATGAGAACAGAGTTGGCAGTTAAATTTCAGGTCTGCTTGAGAACATGTGCATCTTTTGTATTTGTAGGTATGCCTGTGCGTCAGTGTATGCCTGCAAGTATTGGCCAAGGGAATGGGAACAGATGGTAGAAGTTGGTTGAAGGAGGGATAAATCCTTTCACCTGGCTATTGGCATCCCAGGGCACCAGTTCCCAAGCTACTCTGCTTTGGAACCTTCAGGGCTATGTCTCCTCTCTCATTTCCATAGCCAGGCTCACAGCCCTGCATTTGGGAGCTCCTCTGATGGCTCCAGGTGACTTTATCCAGCCAGGACCAACCAGGATGCGTCTCTGGCTGTCCAATGCAGGAGGCTAAACTTGCTGCAGAGCCTTTGTGTTATGGGTTTCATCAAAGCAAACAGAAGCAGCTACCTCGACTTCAAGGAGCCGATCCGAGGACACGTGGGAAACTGCTGTAGAGAAGCGGGGGATGTGAGAGGAAATGCAGCCAGCAGCTCGCCCCCGTGCTGGGAGGTGTTCATGCACAGAAAACCATCCAGAAGAAAGGATAGCAGTAACCATGACAATGTCAGCAGTACGGCACTAGCAGGGATTCCTCAGGGATTAACACATTTCCGTACCAAGAGTCCCTTTTTTCTGATGCGTGCTGTCGATTCAGTGGTAGTCCATGTTTGTTTTATCTTCCTCAAAGCAGAGCTACCTGAGAAATTGCTTTCTCTGCAAACTGCTTAGGCAGGACTACCTGTAAAATTAAAATATTTTTAAGAGAAAGTCTGTCCCAGCACATGTGCTTGTGCAGCACTTTGCACCACAGTCCCACCCTAATCCCCCTCCTTTGGATGTCCCCATCATAGCAAGGAACTGCTGTTGACTAAAAACCAAGTTGTCTCATTTCACTGAGCGCACTGCTATTTTCTAAGGAGTGACTCAGAGCCTTTCAGTTAGGTGTCAGCGTGTGCCATTTGCTAGAAATAAAATCAACATTAATTAATTCAGCTTTTTTTTTTTTTTAAATACAGGTTTTTGTCTTTCCTTGCTCCAGATAATGAGTGAGGCACACACAGAGCAGAGCTCAGAGAGGTTGGTCCTGGCTGCACGTGACAACCTGCTTCTCACAGCAAGGGCTTCGTGGAGGGGTCGGTCACTAACAAGCATGATCTTGGTGGAAGAAAAGGAAAGGCAAACTGTGGGCACTAAGCAGCCTGACAGCCTGGCAGGCCTTCCGCACTGCCTACTCAGTGCTCAGCCTCTCGCGCCCATATCAGCCAAGGGAATTGTTATTATTATCATTATTTTGTAGAGCTCATCTTTACTCTTCTTCTGTTTCTTTGGGTCCACAAAGACCGAGCTGCATCGTTGTTTACCCCTAGAAAGCACTCCAGTGCTCTTCTACAATATATGAAATTGCAGTAATAAGCATAAAGAATAGTACTCAGCATCCGACAGGATGACTGATGTAAGCTGTCAGCCAATATTTGACTTTCCAGGTGAGATTAGATTTAGTATTTAATTTAATATAAACATAAAGCGTGCAGTACAAGGCACTTTCTTAACAGACAACTGCTCATAGGCTTGTGCAGCCTAGGGGCTACTTAAAGTTTAAGATATCTCTGCTCCTTTTGAGAGTATCATCATACTATCAGTGGAGTTTTAAAATCCTGATTGTTACTGTGAATTTGATTAGAGAAGGACACAGGAAAGGTAAGTTTCTGTTGGTAATTCTTTATTTCCTATTGAAAAAAGCATAGTCATTTTTGTTCTGAATCAAAGAAAAAGCAGAGAGATTTTACACCCCCCAAAAAAGGTTTCAAGGCAATTTGTATTTGGATTTTGTAATAGCTTGCTTACTTTCACTAGATCACCTTTATGCCTATGCTTGAGTGTGTGTGCGTGTATAAATGCACGTGTACCTGTGTCCTGCTGTGCGTGCGTGCCTGGTCTGTGCACGCTGATCTTGCAAGGCTAGTCCAACAAGCAGAGGAAGGTACGCTGCTGAACTCCAGTTTGAAAGGCACCGCAATTTCTTACCAGTGATGAAAATCCACTGCCCCTTACCACAGGCTGCGGTAAGCTCATCATTGCCGGAAGACTACTGAAATGCAGTTGCTTTTTGTGGAAGCTTTGCCGCATGTTGTAGGGCTTGGCTGGCCTGAAGCACTGAAGGACAGGTGCTCTACAGAAGCATCAGACCAAAATGCTGTTACCAGACCCTTTGCTTTCTGCAGGCTGGCAGGCTGCAAGCTGTCCCGCCCTCCTCTTTATGTAGGAAAGGCAGGAAAAGGCTTTTCTCGGAGCTTCTTGAGAGCTACTGCCTCAGTAGGGAAGGCAGTGTGCCTCGACCACTGGAACGTAGGTCATGGGGGCCCATGCTCACTAGATTTCACCAAAGAGTATTTGGCTTCCCGCAGACCAAAAAGTGGCCTGAGTGAGGAGAGGAATAAGAACTCCTTGAGTCTCTGAACATATTGAACCACTCGGAGATGGGGATTCTCAGCTGATCTAAAATTGGGACTACATTTTCACTGGCAAGCGGCAGGTGTTACTATTTAATTGCCATAATGCAGAGAAAGGAAACTAATGTAATTGTCTTACTATAGATATTTGATTAAGTAAGTATCATGTTGTCTTTAGTCGCAGGTAACTTGCAAGGATGGCTGAAATGCGAAACTTCACTTGGGCAGTGGAAGATATTTTCAAGGAGACTTTCCTCACTTACATGAACGGCTGGAGAAAAAACATGACGGAAGCGGCAAATAAATTGCAAGCCAAGGTTGATGCTGAAAACTTTGACTACGTTATCCTGTACTTGATGGTGATGATTGGGATGTTCTCCTTCATCATTGTGGCAATCTTGGTGAGTACTGTGAAATCAAAGAGGCGAGAGCACTCCAATGACCCCTATCATCAGTACATCGTTGAGGATTGGGGAGAGAAGTATAAAAGCCAGGTTCTGAATCGAGAAGACCTCAAGTGTGTGATCCATGAAAATCTGGGTGCAAGGGACAAGGCAACCCCTGGATCACCTTAACTTTTTGGAAATACCAGCAATGAGGAAATCATACAGCCACATACAGGGAACTCACTGGAATTACAAACAGCAGTAAACCTGTTAATTAAATTAAGAGACAGGTCAGTGTGGAACGGAGTGCTGAGGAAATCAACATTAATGTTTTCCATGAGGACTTCGGTATAGCTGGTCAGAGAATATCCAGGAAAAATGTGCTTTGCTTTGACATTCTGTTCTTCGGGAAAATAAAACCAAGAGAATGAGTAACTTGATTTCTTTTTAGAATTTTTTAAATCCAGAAGCAGATTTGGATGTTCCCACCTCAGAATAACTGCGAATCAGGGGTCAAAAATGCTGATTTAGATCCAAGCTGTACGACTTAAGCCCGTCTTAAAAATAACTTGAAAATATACAGTAAAATATCAAAATCTCCATCTATTGGCTGAACAATGTGTTATGGTATGAATCATAGGAGGTAACCTATACCTACACATATTCATTCATTCCAAACTATTTTTTTAATGATCTGGCTCCCATTTTGATTTCATTATTCATTGCCAGCAAAGATTGACTCATGGCCTTTCGACAAGGCCTGCTTTATAGCAGAAGAGCTGCTAAACTAGCATAGCAGTCTCATCTAGGAGCATGTTCTGGCTGTCCAGGGCAGCTTCCAGAGGTTCATCATCTGTCCTCAAGTCCACAGCTGGCCAAGCTCTCTCTTCTGCTGCTCCTTGATTCTCCAGAGCAATCTGTCGATCTGGGATGCAAGCTGGGTGATGGAGGCGCTGGTTACATCCCATCATCCAAGGCTCACTGTAAACCAGTAAGATCCTGATTTATGGCCTTAGGAAGCCTTGCCGTGCTTCCGAAGTGTTTCCCATGTTGGGTACTGGTTTCCACTGGTTGGGAAAGGGGTTTTCAAGATGGTTTATCTTCTCCTGTGCTGCTGAAGTATGACAACGCTGGCTCTCTGGGAATAATTACAAGCAGACACTTCTACTACTAAAACGTGCCTCTTTTTGTGAGACTCTGGGTTCAGCTCTAATTCATGCTGCCACACTTAAATTGGTTAAGCTAAAAGTTCCCATGCTGGCTGTCTGTCGTGTGGGCTTGTTGTTTGTTTTGAGAAAGTTTTGGCTGAAATACTTCAGCCATGTCTGGCGCTGCATTTCCAACAATTCTGTTCTGCTCGTGTTAAAAAGAAATGAAAAAGAAAAGGGCTTCTTTTGTTGGGAAGCTTTGGCTTGTTTTGGAGACTGCTCTTGAGATTTGGCACAGCAGCGACTGTCATGCTCCAGATGTGCCTTCTGCTGGCACAGTAATAAGCCTCTGGATAATCTCAGTCCGTGAGCCCTAAGAAAGGCTGGTCAGGTCCAAGGCTTGTCATGGCCATCCGCTGAGCTTCTCCCCACACAGGGTGCCTCCTTCCCACCCCCACCTCCCCCAGTGGCCCGTGGGTGCCCGCCAGTTCCCTGGCTCCTGGGGGACTCCCCTCACCCTCGGGGCCCGCCAGTGGCTCCAGTGTTGGCACTGTGCTGCACCGAGTGGCTGGAGGGACACTGGGGCCACCTGGGCCATGCTAAAGTCAGGGGGAGCCCCTTTTGGCAAGGTACACCCCTGGAGAACTTGCCCAGCTGGACCAGTGTTCCCAGCAGCTGACCTAGCCCCTCAGGCCCCGCATCCCGTCATCACCAGCTCCTGCCTCCGGCCTGGCCCTGCTGCTGCTGGTGGGCAGGCGGCTGCGAGGCGATGCTGAGGGTGACCCAGACTGCTCTGCCCTCGGACCTACACTCCTGCGGCATGTGGGAATTGCTTTACTTCAGAATTTTAATTTTCATTTTGAAGAATCACAGAATGGTTCGGGTTGGAAGGGACCTTAAGGACCACCCAGTTCCACCCCCCTGCCCTGGGCAGGGACACCTCCCACTAGACCAGGCTGCTCAGAGCCCCATCCAGCCTGGCCTTGAACACTTCCAGGGATGGGGCAGCCACAACTTCCCTGGGCAACCTGTTCCAGTGCCTCACCACCCTCACAGGAAAGAATTTCTGCCTAATACCTAATGCAAATCTCCCCTGTTTCAGGTTAAAACCGTTACTCCTTTTCCTATCACTATACTCCCTGGCAGAGTCCCTCCCCATCTCTCCTGCAGGCCCCCTTTAGGTACTGGAAGGCCGCTATAAGGTCTCCCCGGAGCCTTCTCTTCTCCAGGCTGAACAGCCCCAGCTCTCTCAGCCTGTTCTCATAGGAGAGGTGCTCCAGCCCCTCGTCATCTTCGTGGACTCCTCCGGACCCCCTCCAACAGGTCCATGCCCGTCTTGTGCTGAGGGCTCCCGCAGCTGAACACACTACTCCCGGGCGCCACTTTATGCCGCGGCCTCAGGCGGCGGCCGGGCCCCGCTGGGTTAGCGGGGAAGCGCCGCGGCCCGAGGGGAGGCGGGGGGAGGCGGCCGCCCCGCCGGTGCCTGCCCTGCCGGGCCCCGCCGGGCCCC
>VXBO01012520.1:171948-209780 GCA_013400135.1 Rhinoptilus africanus
CGCCGGGTCCCCGCCCGCCCGGCCCCCGCCGGCCCCCGCCGCTGCCGCTGCTGGGAGATGTAGTTTGTCGCGCCCTCCCGCCCAGAGCCATGGCCGCCCCGTGAGGTAGGAGACGCGGTTCCTGGGCCTTCCCCTTCCACACCCCTCCTCNAGCGCCCCCGGCCTCCCTTCAGCCTTCTCCTGCAAGCCCTCCTGGCCCGCTGCCTGCCCGCTCCTGACCAGCCTGCCTTCCTTTGCCCCTTCTCCTGCCCCCATTTCCTTGCTCTCCTGCCTGCCCACCGCCCTGCCTGCCTGCCTGAGACCCCCCCACAGGCCCCATTCCAGGCCTGGACCAGCCAGGGTGCGAAGCGAGGTGGCAGCAGAAGTTCCCTCGCCAGAACATGGAGCCTCCCGTCCGCCTCTGGGACCACAGGGGTGTGAGGTTTAAAAGCTGCTGGAGCCGCGCTGGCCGGCTGCTAAACCACAGGCAGGCCCCATGCGGCTGTCTCCCGGCGAATCGCCGCAGGGAATGATGCACGGCCGCCTGCAAAGTGGGCTCTACTGCATGTGAATCTTCCCAGTGTTGCCGTTTTCACAAGCAAAAAATGAAGCAAATAAGTGAGAAAGAGGGATCTGAAGTTACCGTTTGTTGAAGGTAATTGGTTTCCTGGAGTGAATGTGTGGGTCACCGAGCTGTGCTGGGCACTGGTGCTGCAGGGACCAGAAGTGAACGGAGGCAGGAGACTCTCCTAGGGCTAGGTGGTGGCAGCAAGCAAGGTCCTGCAGCTTGCAAAGACCCTGGGACCTGCAGTGGAACAGAACAGTCTGATGTGCCACTGACACTTTTGGTTTTGATTTGATTGGATTTTAATCTGTGCACCACCATTGATAACATCCCATCTGCCCTCTTCTTATTTTCCAGAGTTTGGAGCATGTGAGGAGCTGCCAGAGGAATCGCTGATATTTTCATTTCTGCTTCTTCAGGTATGAAGATCTCATATGGCTTTTTGGTTTGATGTTCCTTGAGGTGATGTTAGTTTAGGAATTTCTTCTACCAGTGACACTGGTATAAAATAAGTGATTACATGGGTCTTTTTATGGAGTGATGTCTTGACCTACATACACATATAGGCTCTAACTGTGCACAGGTTTGAGTGCTTTTGATTTAATATAACCGCAGCATCTTGTGGCAGTGGTTTGTGATGGATTCTTAGTGTAGCAGCTCTGGCTCATACTTGCTTGCATTGTGTTTCTCAATAGCCTTTGGGCTTTGCCATATTACCCTGTCTTCCCATGACCCAGTAATCTTTTTTTTTTTTTGAGAAGTCGTGGTCCTGTCTTGCAGGTGCTCACCCTGATGCATGATGCAGCAGGTCACGTGTAGTGGTGGGTCCCAGTGACTGTTCAGGTGGAAAATGCGCATTTTGCTTTCTGAAATACGTGCATTAAAGAAATCAGCAGCAAGAGACAGGTGGATTGAAACCCTGTTTCTAACTCAGGACATACTTGGCCATCACTCCGTTTTAAATACAGATGAATAACCCTAGCGGCTTGCTACTTTCCAAGGCCTTGTGGCTGGTGACTTTTATAGCTTTTCACAAAATGGATAAAATGGAGGTGCTCAGAAATCCCCAGTAGGCAAAAGAATATCTCGAGTCCCATTTTGTTGAGTAGATGGAGTTATTGGCAGCCTGAGTGAGACTTTCAGCCAAGACAACTCAAGTGGGTTTGGGAGTACCCAGATGGCTGTGTAGACTTTCTCTGGTGCATGCAGGCCGGTCGATACTGCTCTGCCGCTGCATAAGCAAACAATGGCGAGAGCGGCTGGGTTGTGATGCGGTTGCTGTGGTAGACTGGAGCTGTAATTCAGTGGCTGAGAGACCTGGATTCAATTCTGTGCTTCACCACAGACTTCCCATCCGTTTGGGGCCCAACTCCTTAGTCTTTCTGGGGTGGTCTGTGTTGCACAACACAGCATTGTGTAGAGATCCTGAGGCTGGTATCAGCTGGAGTCTAGCTCAGGGACTTGGTGCAGCCCTCCCTAGGAGCTGTTTAGCCCTGCTGAGGACGCAAGCCTCTAGGGCCGCACTGGGGACTCCCTCTGCCTGCTCTGGACTCAGAAGACCTCACAGCATTAGGAGCTAGCGGAGGATTGCTAGTACAGCCCAGAGGTGTGTGGTATGGGCAAACCCTCTCTCTCCTTTCCTGTCTGCAGTAGTTTGATCTGCTTCACAGAGAGGTCAGAGTGTAAATAGCCTATTGACTGTGAGGTACAATCCCGGTGAAGGCGGCCACCAGTATGTGTGAGAGTGTTATTGTTTTATTCCTGACCTATACAAGAGTGTACAAGTAGGTGATGGTTAAATCAGCATCTGTCATGGAGTCTCCAGCAGGGCTTCAGGCAGAGCCTAGTGCTCCTCTTTCTTTTTCACGTGGCTCAATACGAGACCTCCTTGCAAGTGAGGGAAAGTAATAGCGACCTTCCGTGGGGCCCAGTCTCCATTCCCAGTAGTGCTGTGTTTGTTAAGGGAGCTTGCATTTTCCTGGGGAACGAACAATGCCTGACTGTAGATGTGTTCTGAACTCCTATCCGTGCCTTATCTGCCTCTGAAAAGGCAAACATGAAACTTCAGCTGTTTATTTGCCTGCGTGCTTTTAAGATATCACAACCTTGAAAGTACAGTGTCTGAGCTTTTTGCTTTTGAATTGACGACCTCAGTGCTAACAAATACTGTTTTTCAAATGTGAAGTGAACCCTGCCTTTTTCTCTCCTTTGCCCAGTTTCTTCTCCCTACCCTGTGCACCAGCACCACCCATTTTTTTTTCTGTCCTGGGGTTTCAGCTGTATTTAGTAAAGTCTGGATCAAGATGGAGACTTAGAAGAGTCAAGAGGAGAAGTGGGGAGAAGTGCTTGACCACTGGAGGCTGGTGGCATAGGATGTGGGAATGCAACATGGAGAGGGGTAGTGGCTTCCCGGCTGAGTTCCAACCACAGAAGACACTGTGAGGACAGACCATCAAAAGTGTCAGCTCTCACAGGAAGCATTTTGTATCAAAACACCACTCTTCAAAACAAAGGGAGAATTTCTTTCCTTCCCATCCTTTGTGACTTCAGTGCAGCTACTCATGGTGTATACACGATTCAGGCTTGTGTCTTAGCAGAGCAGAAATACTACAGAAGTGTTGCACTGAATGCTTAAATAACCAACTTGCAACCAAGAGCATTCACAGGAGTGCATGGTGTGATACGCATTATACACTCCTTCTTGCTGGTGGGTCAGTACCCTGCAATCAGACCCCACAGATGGGCTCACATAACGTTTGCTGGCTCTAAAACTTTTCCTGTACGTAAAAAATCACTTACACTGCATTTTCAGCATCATATGCCAGATGCCAGCCTGTCTTTGAATGGCTGAATTCTTGCCTTTTTACAACATGTTGCAAAATTGATTCTGACTGAAGCACAGAATTTACAGCAGTTTAGAAGAGTGAAGACTCTGTCTGATGAACACCCCCCCGCCCCAGTCAGCATTCTGAGATGAGGACACCCGAGTTGGGCAGTGCAGTCCCTTCAGATCAGGCCAGACTTGTGTAACTTGGGTTTCATTCAGAAGCATGTATCCACCTGAACCGTGCACTAAGAACCAGATTCTGCTCTCATGGGGGACTTTTGCTGTGACCATCTGACAGGGGACTTCAAATCTTAATGGTTGCTGAAATTCGGGAGGAAACATCAGAAGTTAAAATGCCTGGTTTTTTTGGAGGGGTAATGCAACAGACTCATTAGTTCACAGCTGCCCTGACATTTTGTCAACAGGAGAAGGACAACTCAGGATCAACACAGTAAATACTGAATGGCAAAACGAGTTGGCCACGCCACTGCTTCAGTATAGTTTGATCTCGGTAACAGAGATCTCTGGTGGTGTCTCTCCATGGTGACATTTCCAGGGTGGTCTCTGCAGGGCAAGGATTTTGCAGCTGGGGGAAGAGGAGAGAAGAGGATGCTGTAACTGGAGAAATAAGAGCATCTGTGAAGAAACTGAGTAGCGCAGGAGCTGCAAGAATATTTACTTGACTCCCTGTTTCTGAAGAAAGGTCAGCAGCAGCTATTGTGGCGTGGTGATGATTTATTCAGCCCAGCTGCTGCTGAAGGCTTGAACTAAGCTGTAGGGCTTCCTCCTGCTTTTCAGTGGCTGTTGTTACGCATACAGGAAACACCTCGAGGGCATCAGGCAGGGAAACGTGCTTAATTTGAAATCCAGCAGCTTGAAACGGTGTCAGCGCTGGTGGGGCAGCAAGCAGAGACCGGAGGGCAGTGTTGTGGCTGTGTGCTGCTTCAGCATCCCCTCGGGCACTTCTCAGCCCTGAAGTTCAGCTCTGAAACATACCTTGACCGCTCAAGAGATCCAGTGAGTGGTTGGTTCGCTTTTGTGTTGTTATGGGCTGTATGGAGAATTTGATTTATTAGTAAATCGGAGAGAATTGGTAAATGATATTAGATAGTAGGATTCATTGTGTATTCGGTCTCTGAACAGGGAAGGAGGGCTTAAAAACCACCAGACAGCTCTCCTGGGTGCACTTCTGTCTGTGCACAGCTCAGACACCAGGGAGGCGATGTGATGTGCACACATGTCAAGCTTCCGAAAGCAGCCAGCCTCGGGTTTTCGGTTGGGCAGCTGCGCAAGCGTGGCGCCTGCCCAGGGCCTGTCCATCCCCTGTCCTTCAGCAGCATGGGTGTTGCTGCTGTCACTCAGCTCCAAAAAGGCACACGTAGGTCATTCCTGAACCATGTGGCACTGGTAGGCTGCCAGCCGATGAGCTTCTCAGAGAGGTGCAGGGTGGACATGCTGAGTAGAAACAGATTGGATAATTCTTTCTCAATTTCCATTTCTTCAAGATGCTTCTGCCCTGGTCTGTGCCTTTAGAAGTGTGACGCTCACCGGTGCTGGACACATCCTGCTGTGGGACAGACAACATCAGCACACAGCCAAGATGGTGGCATTTAACTGGAAGGTGAGGATGTTTCACATTCATAAAGCAGCGGATTACTGCTTTTTCAAGCCGATGCATGTAAGATGAGGCTGAGTGGGTGCTGTGTTTAAAGATGGCTTCCTTGCCTGGGTGAAGGTCGTTTAACCACTACACTCTCTGCACCTCAGGGACAGAGGACTCGTTGTTGTCCTTTCCTGCCATACATGCGTGTACCTTGTGGGCTGGCCCCAGTTATTGCTGTCAAGGCCTTGCACTTTAGACCCAAGTGCAGTGCTGGTAGGCAAGCTCTGCTCTGCTTGCCTCTGCTCCTCCTGGTTTTCCTCTTCCCAGGCTTTTCTCTGGCTGCTCTTTCCTCAGCTCCTTTCATTACTGGAGGATGTTTTCTCCATTATATCTTTTAGTGTATTAGGGCCAAAAACACTCTGCAGGGTACGCGGTGTAAGGCACAGAAACGTTTGAGCAAGTACCTCGTGTGTTAACAATTTTAACATGTTAAATCAGACCATTTATCAAGAAAGCAGTGCTAACCCCAAGGCTTGGCTTTACCTTTCTGGTGTTGCAGAGCTGTGTTTTAAGAGATTGCCACTTTTAACATGTGGGGAGATTGACAGAAGATGATGGGTTTTTTGCAAAATTAGAGGGGAGTGGCCTGATGTCAAAGGTAACGTGCAGCTTGTAGAAATCAGCATTATGAAAGACCCCACTTGAGCCTCTGATTTGTGGACTTTAAGGGGACACACTACTAGTGTATGGATACAAGGCTTTTTCTAAATTCGCTAGTTTGACTATGGGAAAACAACTTTTTGAGGTGCTGGGAGGCCTGCTAAGGGTACAGTGGGGTACTGGGAGTCTTGCTAAGGGGGAGCTGGCATTGTGAACCTACTGTGCACCCCTCAAAGACCGGACCCATCCTGCTGGCCAGTTGGCTCTGAAATAGCGTGCTGGGAAGTTCACGTACCTTCAGTATCCTTCTGGAATTGATGTCTCAGTTACTGAGAGCCTGTGCTGCTCTTGTTATATTTGTGTTCTGAGTTCACAGTGTTAGCCATTTGCATTTTATTTTCCACTCCATGTGCATCTACAGTAGCATGCTTTTATAGCATTGAAATATGTTGTGCAATTTCAGTGGTTCCAGGCATTAAAAAGTCCTGAAACTGAGTCACTGGAGGCTGTGGGTATTTTTACTTTTCTTCCAGTTTAAAGGTCTTTATCTATACCTTCCAGATCTGGGCAAGTTAATTGCAAAACTACCATAGATTAAAATTTCTAGGAGCACACAAGTGTCTTTGGGGATCACATCTGATAGCTGATATGCACAGATCCATTGTTCATGAGAATTATTTGGAAGTGTTTCCATTTTTACAGTTGTCCTAAGATATTCAGTTCTTTGCCTTTTTCAGCTCTAGATTGTGCCAATATTCCGTTTGCTGTAAAGCAAGCAAAAGCAACAAAAAACTGTTCAAAAGGGCTTCGTATACAAACTTGATCGAAGTGAACTTTGTTTTGTCTTTCCCCCTAGTCGTTGATCTGCCTAGTTTAAAGTATCCTACAAAAAAAAAAAAGCATGAACAGGGGAGCGTTACCATTGTTCTGAATAATGATGTTGCTGTAGGAAGCTGTATCGCATCCCTGTGGATTCATTTTTATTTGTCCAAATGTTCCAGTAACTGCTTAAAAATGTTGTTTTACATTTCAGGCTTTGGAGAATTTCCCATTGCTGATGTACATTTTGGCAGCTAAAACATTGATTCTTTGCTTAGCGTTTGCTGGAGTAAAAATGTACCAGAGCAAAAAAATTGAAGAAAAACTGAAGAGGGAACGTGAAGAGAAATTGAAAAGAGAAGCAGAGAAGAAGGATGATTGAAGAGTCTCTCAGGTATAGAATTTATTTGACATCTGAGTGTTTGATAATGGCATTGACATATTAATCCCATTATGTTTTGACTTGGATGCATTTGGATTGTGCAATTAGAACTATCCCCATTATTTGAGTTCTTGTGATGTTTGCCTCCTGTGATGTTTCAGTGTATTTGCACAGCCGTATCATGCCCATTCTTTGTAGGAATTAGAGTTGCCACCAGAAAACTTGGCAGACAAGGTTCGTGATTTAGGAGATCTTAGCACAGTGTTCCTTCTCTGCTCTTAACCTCCCTGAATTTTTACACCCAACCAGTTGCACAGGAAGTCCCGATGCATAAACAGACAGTTAAGTTGGGCAAAAAATGCATGAGAGGCATGACAGACAAGATGATGCAATAAGACTTCTTGGCCTTAAGTGACATAATTAAGATCATCATTAATCATAATTAAGAATCAGCCATTCCATGTTAGTTAAATACATGACAAGTAGATGGTTTAGCTGGAAGGGCCAAATCTCATGCCACGGAACTTCCCAAGGTAACAGAGATGGTACAGGTTATGCTATCTGACATCCACCAGATATACTTCACTGAGATAAATTGACATCTTTTTGCAGAAAAGAGCAAAATGACCATGACAAAATTTCTTAAAGTTTTGTGTTTTCATTCCCCATGGGCTGAATTCCTTCCCTCAGCTTTCAAAAGTTTAAACAATCGTTGACTTATTAGATCAAGTCCATTAGCAGAATGAGTGCTGACTAGTGCTAAGATTATATTCCCTGACTTGTTTGGTATGTGATTTTTGTATCGGTTCATTTCACATCTCTCTGTTCTGCAGAAAAATGGGAATTCTATTCCTGCCTGCCCTTTGTAAACTCAGTGGGAGTTTGATGTAATGTTATTCTTTATTAAACTAAAAAACTTAACTTTCCCTTTTTGAGGTCATCACCTCACATATGAAGAGGGTTTCAGTTTTTAGAAATGTTTACTAGTTTTGATTTCAAACCTATCACTGTTTTATTTCGTGCAACAAGGATTGGAAACTGTGACTAGAAGTGGGGCTGTGGAAATAACCATGGGAACGAAGTGGCTCATTTGCATAGAAAAAGCAACAAAAATCAAGGTGTTTTTCAGTTTCCTGTTTGTATCAGACCGAGGACTTGTCTCTGTGTGGACTTGTGCCATTTTAAACTTTTATTTTAAATCAGTTTCGCTAGCCACTGGAAAATGCTGTGAGAACGCTTCTTTCCATTTTTGCAGAGTAAGTTATATGGAGTTTTATTGCTAAACAAATGAGAGATGGGCTGCCGTGCAAGCGAGCAACCTGTAGTGAGCAGACCATAGCGTGCTGTGTGTGCAGCCCTGGGTCCCAGGGAGTTCTGCCTGGCAGAGTCCACATCCCAAGGGATTGCTGCACCAGGGTAATGGGCTCATCCCACAGGGCCTCTGTGTCCAGCAATGCGACGTTGACCTTGTTAAATGACTGGCATTAAAGCATCTTTGATTTTGCAGAAAATACCCTTGTTGCCCCATCACCCAGTGTTGCCCACCAGAGGCCCAGTCCTTCCTAAATTCTGCCATCTCTCCCACTGTCAGCCATGTCTCTCTCTGATGGGATTGCGAGGAGAGGCCAAATCTCTTGCCCTAAAAATGTTCTGTGGTGTCAGCGTGGCAGAGCTGCCATTAGCTCCGATTGCAGCATGCCACGTGGGCAGGCAGATTAGCCCCTGTGCTGCCAGCATATTGTGACTGCTGTTCTCACTGCTGTTTCCCCACCCTGCAGATTTTCTGACACTTGGCAGCTTGCACTGGATTCCTTTCCTGGGAGAACGAAGCCTTCCTGTAGATGAAGGATGTGTCAAAGGAATAAAACCCTCAAGAGTAACATTCGCTTGACGGTATCTCAACTTTTTATACGTACAGCAAAATACCTAAGCTTCTATTTATGCAATAAAAAAAACTTTGTTAAAAAAACCAGCAATGGTTGCTCTTTACTCAAATGCTACAGTTAGAGCTGCAGGGGAGGCAGTTTTTAAATATTAAGATCATAGAATCATAGAATCGCTGAGGTTGGAAGGGACCTTTAAGATCATCAAGTCCAACCATTAACCTGCCCTGACAAAAACCACTTCTAAACCATGTCCCTAAGTACCACATCTACCCTTTTCTTAAACACCTCCAGGGATGGGGAATCCACCACCTCCCTGGGCAGCCTATTCCAATGTTTAATACCCCTTTCAGTGAAAAAATGTTTCCTAATATCCAAGCTAAACCTCCCCTGACATAACTTGAACCCTTAGCTGCAAGGATGTGGCTGGTTTTAAAGAGAAAAACACTTTGAGTCCATCATGGGTGTGTGCCAGGTTGATGGACAGACAGAGGGGAGTGGGGAGGGCTCTGTGCAACTTCTTCAGAGCAACAGCTTTCGTGCAGGGGTGTAAATCTGAGAATTGTGGGCCCTTTACTGAATCCAGATGAATGAGTGCAGAGGAGAGCAGCTTTTCTGGGCAGGTCTTTCTTAAACCCCTTTCCATAGTTAGGACTTCCTTAGAGTAATGCAGATCACAGTGTCAGTGTGAAAACCTTTGAGAAAGCTTCATGCTAGAGGGTTTCTTACCTTATTTTGCTATGCACAGTACCTGAGAACTATATATGGCTCTATTTACTACTTGGCCTGTGAAGCAGAGGGGATTTTCATGACCATTGCTAGCTGTTCCTGCATGTGCAATAACACCACATGCTGGAGGGCAAGCTAACTGGGTCACAATAAGTTAATCAACAGAGCAAATTTTTTTCCACAGAAATAAAAGCTTAGGCATGTGTAGCAGTGCCAACAGGTATGTCTGCCTTCACGTTTCCATTTTAAAGCATTTTCTAGATGCTGATGTCTTCTGGAAGTTAAAGTGAAGCTGAAATCTCCCAGGGGAGAGGAGGGAAGAGGAGAGGTGGAGGGCCCTTGGAGAAGCCGAGGGAGCGCCAGCGGGATGTGGAATGTCTCTGGGATGGCTCGCTCCTGCCCTCTCCCTGCGGCTGTAAGCTGAGGTGATGGCTGTGGTCCCAGCAGCGCACGCTGCTGCTGTATCCCCTTTTCCAGCGTTACCTTAGTTTGTGTGCAGCCAATACACCTGATGCTCAGAGGGCTCTCGCCATGGTGGAGCTACTTACTGGGAACTGCAGCAGTTTTTAAAATCTCGCTGTTCGTGCGGTCACCTTGGTGACGGGAATATAAGCATTGCAGAAACCCATTCCCGGGATACAGGAATATCCTTGTGGTGGCAGCATCAGGACTGCCAGGCTGGGGAGTTCGTGGTGCCATTGTAAACCAGCAGCGTCCCTCTATGGGCTCAGCAGTCATCTGTCTATGCAAAGCTGGAATTGAATGGTAATTTAATTAAATGGTTCTGCGGCGTTCAGTGAGAACAGACTGCGCTAACCACCTCCATTAAACAGCTGTTGAGGGAAAGGCGCCAGGGTACTTAGCTAAGCCACACGCCCAAACCTTAGCAGGAAATTGTCAGGCCTGTGTAGTGTCCACCAGCTTCAAAAGTAAGCAATGTCTTGGCTCCATGCAGCCACTGCTTGCCTTTGAATATTGGCCCAAATCTGGATGTTTTCAGACTCTCAACCAAGAGTAGATTTTTCTAAACTAAGAGTAATAATGAGATTATTTATTTTGGATTTAACACTGAAAGCAGAGGTATTCTCTGCTTCAATACAGTTGCTCTGTAAGCAGAATCAAAGGTTTACAATCTCCCTTTAACACAAATCATTTAGGATCAAAGCAATTGGGCACCAGTTGGGCACCCTTTAGCACCCAAAGCAATCAAGACTGGCATTAAAATCTGGGGCCCTACCTTGCCAAATGTGCAAGAAGGGTATTAACAGAAGCTGCCTCTTTTTTGTCCCTGGCTTGAGTTGGGGAGGAAGCAGCTGTGAGGAGTCTCCTCAGAAGTCCTCCACATCACCACCTTTTTGCCTCTACAGCCAAACCAAAAGACCTCTTTTTGTACGTGTAAGATTTAAAATCTGGTCCAACCTGGCTGCTTTTTTCCTTAACTTTGGAGTAGTGCTGCAGCAAACATAACCCCTAGAGCCTGTGGTGGGTGTTGCATCAGGCTGATTAGGATATCCTAGAGTTTCCAAAATAAGAAGAGATCTTATCCATTCCTTAACCCGAACCAATATCTGTTCGCTGACATATCAGGGTAGAGTTTTGATCTATGCTACCACTGGATAGGTTACAGCAGGGTTTTTTCACCTTTGGGCATCCTATGTGCTGCAGTTGCAGCCTTAAACAAGAGAATATGCTGACACTGGGGGGAGTCAGCAGCTCAGATTTGTTTCAGTTTCTTGTTCAGAAACCGGCTGGGGACCTCGAAGTCTGGTTTCTTACTGAAACAAGGGTCCTGACAAATTTAAAAGAGGAATAGAGAATTCAATTTGATTGAGTTTCTGCAATTGAGAGGAGGCAGCAAGGATGGAGATCCTTGAAGTGCTCAGTGACAGCAGGGGATCTACACAGCATCCTCTTGTAGGTGTTCCCATCCCAGAAAGCAAGCCAGGTCACACTCTTCTGGTGCCTACAGAACTAGAGAGTCTCTCCTGCTTCTCTGTTCCATAAAGTTACTCTTTTCGAGTGGAGCATTCATGTTGTATAGACAGGCAGCTTAACCTTATGCAGTACCTCGCTTGCACAGGTCTTTCACTATTGGATATTGTCACCAATTCCAAGTGTTGAAGACTGAGAAAATAAAAGGAGTACTGGCTTTTAAGCTTCTAGTCTTTGCACCTTTAGGCTTTCTTTTACTGACAGGAAGACCATGTGTTTTTAAACAAAAGCCAAAATCCTTGTGTAGTAATAAAGAAAGGAGCTGTTGGGATTTTAAGGGGAAAAAAACCCAACTTTCACAAGCTCTGAGACGACTTAAGTGGCTGCTGGAATAGGGCTCTTCCGGCCTTAAGGAGTTCAGTGGCTGTGGGATATCTGTGATCTTTAGAGTCCAGCTAAGTGAAGGAGCATTCAGTGGGTCTGTTTTCTCATTATCCATTTTAGACTTTGGCTGAAATGGTCTCAGCTTGATTTTAGTACCACCGCATGCTTTTAGTCTGAAGGACTTTTACCAGAAACACCACAGGACTGGTGCTGGAGGGAGGCAGGGCTCCCTGAGCAGCGCCCCAGGGCAAGAGAGCCATTGTGCTGCAAGTCAGGGAGCTAAACGTTTTTCAGCTCTTCCGAGAGCTTCATATGCAAACAACTGTTTCCAACATTTCTTTCCTCAGTTTTCCTCTTGGGGATCAGCTATTCCAGCTGTTCTTTCTTGCTCTTCTTAGTAAAGGCACTGCAGATGTTCTGTCTGGGGTAGACTCCTTCACAGTTCTCCTCGATCCCAGCTCTAACCTGTGACACTCAGCATCTCTGCCTGCCTGCTGACTGTCAGCCCCCTGGCCTTAGCTCTGGGCAAAGAGGAGTGCTGTGGCAACCTCTCATAGCCCCCTTTCCAGCTCTGTCACGGGAGAAACCAGTAGATGAAGCTGAAACAAACCTCTCTTGTTTCAGCCCTCACCAGTTCTTCACAGTCTTTGGAAAATTGCTTCCGAAGACGCATCAACTTGCTGCATCCTTTCCCTATTTATTAACTATGTCCTAACCTCAGCCGTCAAGTTTAGTGAGGGGCTGAGAGACCTCACATGAAGGAGCTGACTACCCTGTGACAGTCTTGTGTCTTGACATGCTCTCAATCACATGGAAGACAAACCGGGCGATACGGCTGTGCAAGCGTACAACCCATGTGAGCGTATGGAGGTAAAATTTCTAAAACCTGAGTTTATGTTTCCCTCATGGACATGCGCCAAAAGCCCTTTTCAGATAGGCTGGCTGGAAGTGGCTACCTGGTCTGGGGACTCAGAGGTGCATGGATGTTTACACACAACCCGTGTTACTCTGCAGTTTGACTTTGGCTTTTGAAGCTGGTTTGTTTTGGCTCCTGGAGCAAGCCCAGTGTATCATCTAGGCTCAGCTGGACTTTGGTTGGCATATGTGTGTCCCAGTCCTGGGGATAATGGGAGCACCAGCTGTCCCTTCTCCACCTGATAACAGAAATATCTGGTAGTTGCCAGAATGGTTATCCCCATAGCAATGGACTCCTCATATGTTCCTGTAGAGAGAAAGTTTGGGCACAAATAAGTGATTATGCATGTATTCATGTGTATCTCCATATGCCATCAATTTCTCCCTCCCTGAATCTGACAAAAGAGCTACTGAAGATGTCTGTGTGTACCAGCGTCAAAGACTGTGCCTCACCGCGAGACTGCTTCCAGTCTATCCAAAGGTTCTTGAGATGGCTGCCACAGAGCGGAGAAGGTGTATAGCTGCTTCCTATTGATCACTAGAAACACAGCATGGGTGACTGTCCTTTTTTTATTAGTCTCTTTTTTTCCTGGACTTTCTCATATTGGTTGGTTTTGCTCCCCAGTGCCTCAACTTCTAATGGTGTGGCACTTTCCCAGTCCTGTGTCTCTTTTGATTTGCTGTGGCTCATATTCCTCTGGCCTAAACTCAGGCTAATTTCCTGGCTTAGTGTTCCTCATTGATTTGAGGAGGCTTAGAGCTAGCCAACAAAAAACGTCAGACACTGACAGTTAAGTGGTGTTTAAGTCATGTAAATGGGTCTGGCCCTTACGTATATTTGTTTTCTACAACAGTTTTCTCATTTTGCATTTCTTACACAGGACATTGTGCCCGTATCCCTCTTTCTTTCCTCTGTGTATTTCTCTCCGTACCTTCTTCATGTGGTCGCTGCGTAAGGAAATGTCAGGGAACGAGTTCACAGAGACAGAGGCTTTGAGTACTGCTGGTAGCTTTTCCACTGCCAGCCCAGCCTTCTCCCAGTTCTCAGGCATGGCACAAAATGGGGCGCTCTGCCTGCTCAGTCACAGAAGCTCACACCTTGTGCCCTGTTGTTATGTCCCTGGCTCCGGCTCTTGCCCCAAGTGCATTTGTCCCATCTCTACTCTGGGTTGCAGCATGCTATTAGGACAGACGACTTGAAAATAGGGAAAAAAAATGTGTTGAGCTAATCATTAGAGGCCCACTTCATCTGGAGAATGAAGGATCTGGAGGAAAATAAGTGGTTTTTTCCATGAAGACGAGGCTTGGAAAAGCATTTAGAAGTAATTAGTGAATGAGACATCATGAAAATTCAGGTGATTTGCATTCCAGCTAGCTTAGAGCAGAGGGACATCTGTTATAGCTTCTTCATCAACATATGCATTTGCATCTGCCTCTCCTCTTTATGCAAAGATACTTTAATCATTTTATTCTAGTGGTGCATTTCAGTCACGCCGGGAGAGTTGTGAGTGGGAACAGAGAGATTTGCATTGACATCCTGCAACGGTCAAGTGTACTGAACCTCACTACAAGAGCTATTGCTAGCAAACCTAATAAAATAATAGGTATTTAAAATCCTACCAAGAAGATATTAGACTCATGCCTGCTATTTCAAGTGCTCTTGAATAAGGTGCGTGCTATTTGGTAACATCCTCCTATTAGCTTGTTTAGTCATATGTTAAAGGAGTTGCTTGTCATCCTAAATTACCCGTTGAGTCAGAACTGTATGAGCCACAATATTTTTCTTCGGTACAAAGGGTTACAACGTTTTGTAGAAAACATGGGTTGTAATTACCCTTATGCAGCAGCAAAGGAGGAGGGAGGAAGAAAGAAGAGGACTCATCTCAGAGGATTTTATATATATAATACCAGGGTTCATTTGATTTCAGACTTGGTTCTTTTTCCTGCTCGCAGGTTTCCACACGCATTAAATAGGACTGGGTAGAAAAGTTTCAGCAGCCCTTAACCTCCCAGCAGGAGGCTGGGAAGAGTGAAGGTGTTCAGCGAGTCTTTCCCAGCCCTTTGCAGGGAAAGGATGCTTTCCCCTCGCTCTCTGGGAGCTGCGGCACCAGACACTTCCTCTCTCCTCAGGCTTGTTTCCATGAAAACCTTCATGGAGGCTTCACCCTCGTTGTACCAAAGAATACAAAACAGGAAAGACTCATGACTTCCTGTGACACAAATCACTCCATTTTGATACTTCCTCGTTGCCAAAATGGGTGGAAAGCAGGTGATTCTGTGCCTGCTCCCATGGGCTCCACTAGAAATTAGGGATGGCAGAAGACACACCCTAGCAAAGGAAGAGATGTTGCAACGTGTCCCTAAGCCCGCAGCTGCGTAAGCCGTGGCGGCAGAGACCGGTAAGGCTGAGCTGCGGTGAGGCAGGAGTCTGGGACTCTGCTCCGTTCGGGTTTGGTCTTGTTCTTCCTCATGTGAATCCAGAACACAGCAATGAAGTCACCGGGTTTGTGCTGATTTGACTGTAGCGCACTGTTACTTCCCCCCAGTAGCACAGTGTAGAGTCATCGGGTGAAGGTAAACACTGGGAAGCAAGTCATTGGGAAAATGGGGTGTGCATCCTTTGTTTCTTAAGAAAACCAAGCTAGGGTGCAATTACTGATTGTCCTTGTGGCAAAGAGGCACCGGACTTCTGTCTTTGCTCATGCTGATTTCACACCACTTCATAGTCATCGATATTTAGTGGAGCAATTGCTGCTTCAAGCCAATGTGAAATTATGTTCAGGGCCATGATGCCAGGACAATAAAAGCATTTCTGTCCCCCTCCAGTCTCTCCCCTTTTCCCCACACTCTTTCCTTCTTGCATTTGAAGCACCTAATTTTCCATTCTCTGCTACAGCCATATTTGGAAAAAAATAGCAGATGTTTTTGCTGATGAATATGAAGCCGAGAAAAGATGGTTATTTTTCTCTGTACATTCACATCTCAGTTTTAGAGAATTACGTGTGTGGATTCTTCTGAAGGTAGATGAGACTCCTTTTTTAGACATCTCTCTGCCACAACAAATTAGAATGCTCCTTTAGATGGTTTCCACACGCAGGTAAAAAACTGCACAGATTTGCCTCAGTGTATTGAAATGTTTTAGTGAACCTGTGAATCATCTTGTAACTTACTTCTTTTATGTTTCATGGTCTTAGTTCTCTTAGAAGTACACAATAAACACATACCCAGTAATGAGCAACACAGGGAATGTAAATTGGGAGCCACTTTCAAAAAAACAAGAAAGTCTTCAATGAACTTGAAAAAACAATAAGAAGTTAAGAAATGCTACTTTGCATCACTCATAAGTAATCGTTTGAACTCAATTCTGCGAGAAATCAGTAATCGATGTCATGGACAAAGAAGATCTTCAACGATGAGTGCCATATTTTGTCCTGAGAGATTGAACTCTTCACGGTTTGAAGCCCAAACCAGCTACTAATTGTTAGGCTTCAGAAAGGAACTTCCCTTTTAGAAAGTTTTCTTTTACCTGTCACTGACATGTTTATTGCAGACCACTATTGGAAGCAAGGTACTCGGTGTAATGAACCACTGAGTTGGTATCAGACGTTGATGCACATATGGTGGGAAAGCCACATTAAATTCTTCAGACTTCTTTAAGGCATGGACTCTGGTGTCAGCCATGGTCTAGCATCTTCCCTGCTCAGGAGCAGATCTTCCACTGGGGTCAAAGACAGGCTTGACCTAGATAATTCATTTTGCAGCCCTGTCTTTCTTGAAATCGAGGGCATTTACATCTGAGGCATGGTCTCACAACTCCTGTAACAGAGGAATTTATGCAGAAGTCTGGCTAAACTGCATCTTAGGTACGCTTTGGCCTGGTTTTGTGATAAGGCAAATTAACTGTCCCTTCCCGGCGCAAGCATAGTGCACATCAGCCTGATCCTGGCGTACACCTAAAAAGAAACATTCAGATTTAAAATGATCTCTTTTACTAGTGCTATTGACATGTGGTTTTTTAGGCTTACACCCTTTGAAGGAAAGGGCTCACCAGAGCTGGAACAGGGTAACTCATTCAGAACAGATTTGAGGCCTGGCTGCTGGAAGAACTGTTTAAGGAAGTGTGTCAAGGTAGTAGTTCTCCCATCTCTTTACTCTGTTAATCACTACCTTCCATTTGTTTGGGGTCATCTTCTCTATTCCTTTAACAACCAAGTCACTGAAGAGGATGCACCTGTAGGAGTGGGTCTTCTCAATAGACTTCAGGGCAAAGTCCTTTCTGTTGTTTATAATAAACCATTTCAAAGAAGACTAGGCAACATCCATAGGATAGAGATAGTTGTAAGACGAAGGCACAACAAGAAGCTCATGGCCGTTGGCTCTAGCAACTTCAGGGCAACACTCAATGCTGGACATGTAGATCGCTGGTGGGACGGGCGTCAGAATTCCTGTCTCCGGCTCCTTGCCATCTTTTGCCCCCGTATGCATTGGCTGCCTTTTGTCCCTGATCACGATTATGCACTTCCCATAAGAGGTAGTCAGGGAATCACACAGCTCCTGAAAAATACTGTTCCGCTGATGGGTGGGCAGATGACCTCTTAAGAGCAGTTTGTACCTCCAAGGCACCCACCCTTGGCTGCTACCAGCGTGAACAAGTGTCCATACCGGCCACCGCAGACTGGCCTCTTCGGCTATTTTTTCTCCTGTTATAAGACTTTCCGGAATATCTGTTTCCCCTAAAAAAACGGTGTTGAAACTGTTAAGCTGCAGTGTCCTCAGAGCCCTTAAATACTGCAGGCACTGCCTCTTTGAAGCAGCATCACAGCACCCCCGCCGAATTACGTGCCTGAGGAGTGGATTTGCGAAGCGCTGCATGTTGGTGTCTCAGGGCACATGAAGGATGCTCACAGAGCTCACAATGCGCCCGTTGCCCCGGCGTTACCCCATAGAATCATAGAATCACAGAATCACAGGGTTGGAAGGGACCTCTGGAGATCATCTAGTCCAACCCCCCTGCCAGAGCAGGGCCACCTTAGAGCAGGTTGCACAGGAACCCATCCAGGCGGGTTTTGAATGTCTCCAGAGACGGAGACTCCACCACCTCCCTGGGCAGCCTGTTCCAGTGCTCTGCCACCCTCAAGGTAAAGAAGTTCCTCCTCATGTTTAGGTGGAACTTCCTATGCTCAAGTTTGTGCCCATTACCTCTTGTCCTGTCACTGGGCACCACTGAAAAGATCCTGGCCCCATCCTCCTGACACCCACCCTTCAAGTATTTATAAGTGTTGATTAAGTCCCCCCTCAGACGCCTCTTTTCCAGGCTAAAGAGACCTAATTCCCTTAGTCTATCTTCATAGGAGAGGTGTTCCAGTCCCCTAATCATCTTTGTAGCCCTTTGCTGCACCCTCTCCAGCAATTCCTTGTCCCTCTTGAGCTGGGGAGCCCAGAACTGGACACAGCACTCCAGGTGGGGCCTCACCAAGGCAGAGCAGAGGGGGAGGATGACCTCCCTCCACCTGCTGCCTACACTCTTCTTGATGCACCCCAGGATGCCATTGGCCTTCTTGGCCCATGGTGACACACCGCATCAGCAGCAGCAGCATCAGGGCCTTCCAGGTGGCTGATCAAAAGACATCTTCGAAAATAACGGTCCCATCAGGCTGGAGAGGTTGCAACTGTGCAGCTAGCGGCTTCTAATACCATTAGGGCTTTGCTTATCTTGCACATCGTGGTTCCTTCTCTCACAGCACTGGGTGGTTGCTTGACACCTGCGTACATGCGTGGGGCACCCAGGCACCACCAAAAGAGGTCCAGAGGGATGGGGATGTGGAGGAAGGGGATGCCCAGAGTCAGCATGGAGAGTGAGCCAACGCCTGAGCTTTGAGGCCAGTGGTAGAAACCATTCTCTCCTTCCCCTGTCAGCCGTGTGGCCTCATGGAAGGTCTGGCTTTGAAGTCCTCCCGGGTGGAGGAGGGTGTCTTGGTACCGGGGGGAAGGAGGAATTCTGGATCCCCACTCAATCATCTCTGATGGGCAGGCCCAATCCTGGCAGCGCTGAGAGGTGATGCCTGGTGCCCAGTGCTCGAGAGCCCAGCAGCATGTGTGAGCTCCACCATGCTCAGCCTGCCCAGCTCCAGGCCTTGGAGGTGGAGGAAATAAGCGATGCCTCAGACATCACTTCAGGGTTGAGGTATTTTTAGGAGTAATTTGGTTTCTAGAGCCCTCTTAGGTTCCCACTTTTTGCACCTGCTTCTCCGTTTTGTGCTGGCCCTACCGATGAACCCCTGAGGGAACCTGCGTTGAGCTCGACACCAACACCATCACGTCCTCCAAGGGTGAGACGCGCCTTCAGAGAAATGGAAGGGATTATGGGGCAAAAAGAAAATTGCTCGTGTGGCGTTATGCCAACACACGGGCTGCAAGGAGGGTCAGAGCCGAAGGCTGGACGGGTACCACCCTGCTGCCACGGCAAGTCAGGGGGGCACAGGAGCACGTGGCAAAGTGAGGGCTGCAGCCGGCCTGGGGAGATGGGAACCAACAGACAAAGATATGTGCATGTGTGTGTGTGTACATGCGTGTGTGTGGACCCATGTCTGCATGCATACGTGTTTGTGTGCATGTGTGTGTGCTGCTCAGGGCACTGAGGGCAGTAAGTGTTCGGCTGGGGAAGGCTGTGGAGCAGCAGAAAGCGAAGACTGTTTTGACCCAGCTGGTTTCTTACCTGTCCCTGCTCCTCCCTGCAGATGCACACGCAGAATTTTACCGCAGGAACAAGCCTGTCAGTACAAGACTCTTAAATTGCTCCCACTTAGCTGTACCTACAAGGCTGGGAGTGAATGCTGGCAGCATCGTCAGCCTGCCAGATAGGGCTGAGCAGCACAAACATGTCTGTCTCTGATGATGGCACACATTTCCTTGCCCACCTCTGAAATTGAGGTACCCCATGGTCTGCATCATCCCCTCTTGGAACAGTTTCCCTTCCCTCTAATGCAGTGGGAAGCTCTGTGAAGTCAAAAAATGTCTGAAGATGAACATGGCCAGCAGGGTGTGACTCAGCTGTTTGGACGCCCTCCTTGCTGAGGCAGATAAGAGATGGGGCACATCATGTTAGCAGCATCAGGTGGAGAGCAGAAGTCTGAAAATGTGATACAAGAAGGGCATACTCCGAGAAAGAAGCCTGTATGGTTTGTTAGCCAGGTGCAAAATGATGGCAGATTGAGATCGTATGCATATGAAGAAAAATCCTTGGATATGCAGTACACATTCATATGAGAATACAACATAAAATAGTACTGACTCATCTCTGTTAGCATTTCACACTGTGGTGTATCTTTCTCTTTTACTGTTAGCTTTTATCCTTAATAAAGGTATACCGGAAGCATAACCTGACATAAGCAGTCCTACTGGAGTTACTGGGTGCTTACTAGTTTTGAAAAGTGCACATTTAGAGGCCTGATTAAACACTGGTTTAGGGATTTCACTGTTCAAGAAATGGATGTAAAGTGTCGAAAGGACTACCTGTAAAGAAATCTTATTCCCTAATTCATCTTGGTGTCTGTGACAAGCATCCTACCCATGACACCCACTGGAACCTCAAATCATATTCCCTGTTACCTAAATTGAAGGTGTAGTTTCCTTGTCTCCTCTCCAGAGAGAATTTACTTAATTGCGCATGAGTTGGAGCATGCCATCCTTGAGACAGACACAATAAGGGCACATCGCTTTTGTTACTCTTGCTTTCTAGCTACCTTCTGATTGTGAATGGACACCAGTAGGAAACAAGTCCGGGGAACAACTGTGGTAGCATCCAGGCAGCGCCCCCAGGTACAAAAGTGAGGCAAGGCTTCCCCTCTCCTTCCCTGTCCTCTCCTTCTTCTCCAGGCTTATCCCTAAGGCCTCCATGCCATGCCAGGCTAAAGATGGCTCTAACACCGCCTGCCTCATCCCTCCCAGACCTGTCCCTGTCACCAGTGGCAAGCAGGAGCCCTGTGCTGCTTGTGCCCCACAGGCTGCCCAGGGGCTGGAAGCCGTGGTGCCCGGCCCATCCATGTGCTCTGACACTGTTCCATGAGGCAACCCGAAGCACAGCAGTGGTGGTCAGGAGATGCGCTTCAAAAGCACAGTCCTCTTCTGAACTGGACCCCACATGTAGGTAGGGCTGCCCAGGAAAATTAGGCTTGATGTTCCTCAATTCGGACCCCACTATATCAAACAGTCCTGAAGCCGTTGCTCTGTCTGTCACTCCAGGCTTTTGTGGTTTTGCAGCATCGAGACAAACCAAGCCTGCTGCTGTAGGCTGAGCTTTCAGCCTGTGCTTTCATGGGCCGATGAAGGGACTTAGCAAGGGGGATGAAGGAGGTGCAAACCAGCCTTTCTGCTTGCCTTAGGCATGGGCAAGGTCTGTGTCACTGCGTCGTGGTGCTGTTCTAGGACACGGTGATGCTCTTATGCTGTCAGGTGACATCACCGCATCTGCGTCTCTGGCTGGCCATGGCTCCTTCAAACCCCATGAACTGGTCTGAGCCCAACTGGTTATGAAGCTGGTATGTAGTGAGATGACGAGGACTGCTTTCACGTCCTTTCCAGAGTTACTACTTAAGAAGTGGATACTTCTCTGTCCCATTCATATATATGTATATGAGACAAACCCACCTGCTTTAAAAACAATTATTCACGGTCCTAGCATCTCAACTTCATTTAAAATGGGCAGCAGACATAAGGCACTGGGCTGAGACACAAAAAGATGTATTTTATTTCCCGTGCACACCTTTAGTGTGCTGTGTCACTTTTTCCTTCTTTTCCCTCCCACCCCATGCCTACCTACCCAGTGAGCACTTCAAGGGTGGGAGCTTTCCTTCTTTTGTGATTTTAGGCTTCTGGCATTCTCTAGCAAGGCCACACAGTGCAAAATCCCCTTGTGAGGCAGTGCAAAGGCCCCTGCCTCACAAGTGTATTTGGGATTTGGGAAAAGGCACTTCTGATGGCTCTCTTATCCTTCAGTCGTTGCACTGGAGTCTGCCGCTCTCGCCCTGCTGCCCCTACCATCAAGACCTGCCTCTGGTAGTAAGGACCTGAAGGCTGAGGTTTGGGCATCAGCGCTGGGACCACCCGTCTTCCTCCACTGCCCCCAGCGCGCGCAGCCATTGCACCCAGCGCCCCACGCACCGGCCGTGGGTGGTACCTGCCCCCCAGGTGTCTGTGGGTGCAGGAGGGTGGGCTCAGCCCCACGTGGAGCATTTCACAGAGATGCTCAGGCTCAGCAGCATCCTGCACCCCCTGGGAAGGAGGTGGAAGGCCTGGCCCCTGCCTGGGTACGGGAGTTGGGGTTGGGCAGTGACACCTGGCCTCCAACGCACTTTTATAGTACTTCACCAAATTCCATTGTACCACTTAGCTAAATAACAAATTTACCAATTACCCATGAACAAAGTCCCTGTTAATGAGGCAATTAGGATACCGATTATCAGTTACATACCAATTACTCATTTCAATAGTAATTATGTTATTAGGTTAACAGTCACCACATTCTATATGCAAGTTAAAAATCATCATAAACCCTTTATTTTAAAATACCAAATAAAAACATAATGAAATACAGAACATAATGAAATACACTTAAACAGTAGGCATGATGTTAGGCAAAAATCGGATGTTTTTACTGCTGCATTATATTACATGTAGCAGCTAAAATTAAGTTGCTAATTTTGAAAATTTTTTTATTTTTATCTAAATAAACTGTTTTGTAGGTTTGAGTAATTTTTTTCCAAAACCAACATTTAAGAACATTATTCTACAGGGAATTTGGTTCTCTTCCAGTCTTACATGGAGTGAGAAAAATTAGGATTATTTTTCTAACAGATACCATATCCAATTTAAATAATCTATTTTCCCTCTTAGCTGTCTGATGAAGTCCTGGACACTAGCTGAAGTCCCATGCCGAAGTAGTATTTCTGGTGTCAAACATGAATTTCCAAAAGTGTGTAATTTTAGCTCTTGAACCGTGATGGAACTAATGAGAGAAGCACTTGCCAAAATCAAATACGACCTCAGGGTGGAAACAGAAAAAGGTGGAAACTTCAGAAAACAAATTAAGCCAATACCTAAAGTAAGAGTCCTAAACTTCTCGGAACAGAGCTAGTACAACTGCTGGCGGTTTCCCCACAAAGACTGGCAAGACACCTTGTGAAAACTGATGAAATTTGCTTTCCAGCATTAGGGACTCTGCCAAGGTTGAGCTTATCAGCCTTCCCCTTGGTGGCATCACAGTCACGGCTTCTGCCTAAGCACGGCCACTATTTCAGGTAGAAATACTCGGCCATCTACTGCCTGGACTCTGCAGGAATGGGGTATCTTTAGGAGCTGAAGCTTTTTATCAGATGTGGCTGAAACTTGTCTGTACGCACTTATGCGCCTCCCTGAGGTGGGGAAGGAAAAATGGAAGGGAAAATCTGCAGGGCCAAGGGATTGGCATAGAGCTGATGGGTATGCTGGGCTCTGAGAAGGGGATAGAGCCATCAGGTCCGTTTCCTGAGTGATCGAGGTCTGATTTTAGCTCTCAATATAGAACAGAGAGCCCCCACTGCAGGGTGAGCCCAGGGAGAGGAAGGGCTCACCTCACCCCCACCCCAGGCTGCCCGCAAGAGCCCATTACCCGTGAGGGTGAGAGCAGGAATGGGCTCGTCCCTGAGGGGACACCAAAGGGGGATATCAGCGGACCTCTGTCATACGTCAGCTGTCAATTAGTTTCCAGAAGCTCAGTTTGCAGCGGGGAGAAGGAGCAGTTCCCATGGATGTGGAGTTCACCCTCCAGCCTGGCGCTTCCCTTTCATCAGCCAATCCAGAAAGGCAGCAGCCACTTGCTGTGGGAGGTGAAATTTCACTGCACAGAACCTAGCGTGGGTGATGGATGTCCGAAACCTATATCTAACACCCATGATGGAAAGAGAGATTTGACTCTGCTTCCTGACACTGTTGCATGACTGGAAAAATGGCTAAACTGGGCTTGCAAAGCAGGAGGAATTGTTACTGCTGCTAGAAGTCAAGGTAAAGTCTCCTCTCAGTGCTGTCTCTGGGCAGAAATCAATCCTTCTCCAAAAGGGATGGTGATACTCGCCACCTTCTGGAAAAAGCCCACACTGGGTAGAAGGAACAAACCTGGAACTGCGAATGTTTTTTCTGCCTTTGAAAACATCTCTTATTTTTCAGACCTGAATAGCTGTGCTGCAGCAATGGGAGCCTGGCTACTGAGTGTGCTCAGGAGCAGTGAGCATAAATAGTGGATCCTGGCTCAAACCGAGCAGTTATTAAACCAGACACAGTAAAGAAGCCAAAGGCAATGGGGTCCAAAACTAACTCAGCTGCTGTGTCTGGGGAATATGCACCTGTCCAAAAAAGGAGATGTCTGTGTTGGAAAGCTGAATCCCTGGAATTCAAAGAAGCGTGGAAGGCCAAGAGAGTGGTGTGGATTTCATCTTGGCTATCAGCAGGAAGTATCAGCCTTGGAAACTCCCTTTAAGGACACGGCCCACATGAAGTAAATATTTTCCAGGCAGTTGGCTTGGACCAAACAGTGGCAAAACCCCATAATAATAACACTATATCATGGCAGAAAAGAATACATAAAAAAAAAAAAAAAAAAAGAAATCACAGTAGCAAAACATGAAGCTACAGATAGAGCAAAAGGCTGTTTAAGAAAAGTTAGGAAATAATGTTTCCTACGGTACAAAAGTGTTGAGAACTTTTTTCCTATCGGTAGCAAAGAGCAAACACACAAAGCAACACAAAGGAGGCTGAGTGGAATGAGCAACGCCCACCCCACAGGCATACAATTCTACAGGATTCCATAGGATTTTTGCTTCTATCACAAAATGCCTTAAAGTTCTCGGAGTATCTGCACCGCCAGTTTCCAATCATTTTGATTTGCAGACTCCAGAGCTTTTTCCAGTGAATGCATGGACCAAGTATAGTAAGCTGAATCCCACTGCCAACGTTTGCCTCTCCGCAGCTGCCTGTCCCGGACACCCATTTGCCAGGACTCTCCTTCTTGTGTCTGCTGAGGCTTGGTGGCCTGCAGAAGACACCCTAAAGCTACCCATGGCACCCCTCCGCTTACTCTCTACCATCCGAGGAAGCGGCAGGGACTGAAGGCTCGGTGGGATTTCATGATGAGCGGGTTGCCACTAAACACTGAAGGAATTTGTCGGGCATTACTGACACAACGGTGGCACAACCCTGAAGGTTACAGCTGTGGCTTGCCAGCCCCGGTCCTGTCCAGGTGGTCCCTGGCAGGAGCCCTGGAGAGGTGTCAGGATGTCTCGCTCCTCCTCATTGTCCTGGGCTTGGGTAAAGGGTTGACGTACAGGAAAAGAGCAGCTGAGAAATGCACGACCACTGTCAAAAACCCGCTACAGACCAAGCCTGCCAAGCGAGCAAACGAGTTCGAGTCTGGCGTGTGCTGTGCCTCCAGCCCCTTTGAAAGAACCTTCCTTCCAGAAGGGCCGGAGATGGATCAGCTGGCCTCCAGGGTGGACACAGAGGCTGCTGCGGCTCTTCCTGCTTGCAGAATGCGCACCCTCGCTGGCAGCTCCGACCTCCCCCAGGAAATGAATGAATGAATAAATAATAACAGCAAACAGGCACACCAACAATGCCCCAGCTGGAAACGTACTGGCCCTGCTTGAAGCAGCAGCGTGCAAAGGAAGGCCTTCCATTGTCTTGAGAGGCAAGCCATAAAAACACGATAGAAACAGCCGTGAGAGAGCTAGGGCAGCAAGGACGTGATTTCCAGCCTCTTCTCCAAAGGCCTGGGGCTGAAATAACACAGGTTGCACTCCAGTACCTTCACAGCTGCGCGTGGGAAGCTTGCACAAGAGCTGTCTGCATCTGCCCTGGCACAGCTCCTCATTGCTTGCTTTCATGAACAAAAAATATGCCTGTTTAGGCTCCGTATGCACAACAGAACGATGATAAAAAGAAACCCCTTTCATACATTCCTCAGGACTGCGTCTGTGCTCGGTGCCTCAGACCCGGGGCTGGTTTTGCCGTCCTGCCTTAGCTGCTCCAGTAAGGCACTGCTGTTGATAATAATGAAAGTGTCTTTGCTCCCCTTTCCTGGAAGCTCCACCTTGCTGCTCTGAGGGTTAAGCTTCCCAGAATAGAGATAGTCGATGTAGTTTTCAGGCTTGCTGGAAACAATATTGCTGAGCATCATGACAAAGAGAAGAAAGCCAAAAAACCCAACGATGATGAGGATATAAAATGAGGCCATTAGCTCCTCTTGCATCTCCAAAGCTGGGTTGCTGAAATTATGGAACCGAAGGGTCTTCTTTTGTTCCACAAGCATGTGGAGTAAATTCGGCATGACCGAACTGCTGTTTGTGTGGTTGCTGAGAGCCATCTCACACTTCCACTCTGGCTGCGAAAGCTAAGCAAGACAAGGCAAAAGAAAAAAAAAACCAACTTAGCTGGTTAATGCACATCTGTCCTCTCGCGTCATCTAGCTCAGGTCCTTCACGCCATTTCCTCTCCTCTGCTGTGCAGCTACCTGCACTCGGCTATCCTCTGGCTGCACGGCTTGCATGCAGAGAGACACGGTGAGAGTCGGTGGCAAGTTGGCGCAAGAATCCAGAGAATCAAAAGCTGTTGCTCTCTGCATGAAAGACGTGCGCGTACACGCACGGGCATGTACTGCTCCCGAAGGCTGACTTTGTTTTGACGGTGACGTAGCGTCAAAATCAGGACATGGGAACAACGTTGCCAATTCCAGCAACTCTCTCAATGGAAACAGGATGGCTTGTTCTTAGGTACCAGTGTAATTCTGGCAATAACACCGCTAAGGGGAGAGGAGCACAATACTGGAGTTACAGCCCTGGCTCCTGAGTGGAAGGGCCGTTCGCACCAAATCATCCACAGTAAAACCTGCTGAATTGAAAAAGAGCTGTGGGGAGGAACTAAATGAATCCAACCCGATTTAAGTTTGCTATCTTGCTGAGAAGGAAACTTGAGAGAGAAGTTATTTTCTGCCAAATTATGTTTCTTGAAGTTGACTTCTTTTTCTCTATGAGCTTTTTTCAAAGTCATTTTTAGCACAAGAGAAACTTAAATCATTGCGTCTAAGCTGACTATGAAATCCTTGCATTTTGAAAAATCTCAAGATAAAAAATTTTAATTCCATCTCTCAATCCCACATCCAAAAAATAACCTTTTTCTTTTGGCAGCAACAATTTTCCGATTTTGATACAAATCTACATATAATTTTTGGTACTCTGACATCCCTTTCTTTGGAAAGTATGTGATAATCTTAGAAAAGCTGTATGCAAATCTACCCATGAGGTCTTGCCCAGCTGAAAATAGAAGCCTAAGGTTTCATTCCAAAGGTACAACTCTTGCTAATTTAAAGTCATTCCCTTTCCTTGTTGCAGTTTTCCTTGCTTTTCAGCCAGCAGTGAGTAACCTGCGTAGCTCTCCTCGTGCAAAGGGTCTGTACAAACCCCATGTATTGCCACAAGAGCTCTGGTGATTCACAGTACCTGAGGACTTGACTGCTCCCTTAAATCTCATCCAAGAAACCATCTAAAGAGCTAGATATGAATAACAGAATAAGAAGGGATGAAAATTTTCTGATGGACACTAAAGAAAGCTCCCTCAGAGCATCTCTGCCTGCCACTCACCCCAGAGACATTTGGCAGGATTAAAATGAGGATTAGCCTTAGAAAAGATCGTGACCTGAACCCCAGGTCAAGGCAGCTGGTGTCCTTGGCTTGCAGCCTCCTTCTCTTTCTCATCCTGCTTGCAGGCACTGGTGGCAGGAGATGTTTTATCTTCCCTCCTCGTGCCTCACGCTGGGATGTTCACTACTCCTGACTCAGGGAAGTCAGGCATTTCCTCTCGGGTCCAGCTAGCATGAGCCCAACACCAGACCACTGAAGTGCTGATTGGGTGTCTGAAATTGTCTGAACATCCTGGATAATTAAGGTTAGCTGTTCCTGGTTAGGTTTCCTCCTTCTTGCAACTATTACCTTTTAATTAATGTGTTTACCCTGCTGGCTGAGTTGTGACTGGTCCGCCTGGAATCTATTAATAGCTAAACAACCACGACGGGTGGCTGCGTGAGTCGAGTGCCAAGCTTCTGCGGGACCCATTCACAGAGGCGTGCGGGGATTTACAACCGCAGCACGGGAACTGGAGGTGTACTGGGGGAGTATAATGAATTGCAGCGACAGTGGGTGTGTGGGACCACGTGGTTCAGGTAGTGTATAGCTTTTAGCTAACCACGACTTTTTGGTCTATACAGAAACATAGAAAGACAAGATTCCTTCCAGATTCCAAGTCAGATACAAATAAACTGCCCGTAGATTACAAAACTCTTCTTCTTTCCGCCCCAGCCCAATCTGGCGACATCTACTCGGCTGTATTAGAAATCGGTGATCACAGTACTCAGCAGAAGTGAAATCTGTCCTGGTGTTCCTCTTTCAGAGGCCACAATGTGAAAGAAGGGATCCATACCTTGGCTGAAGAGTAGGTCAGAGTTTTATTCTGAAAAAGACTTACTGAAAGTAAACTGACTTTCTGATAACATGTTTTTCTCTGTCGCTCCCCAAACGCACATTTCCCTTCTCTGCCTCTCCAGACTATTCCGCTATACTGGATGCCCTGGGTTTTGTGGCTAATGCCATGATGAGCTTCAACACATCGTGGGGGTCCAAGGTTCAGAGGTACACCATCTTGACAGATGGACTTCCTAACTTTCTGCAATCCCACTGCAAAAAAAAATGAAACAACCCACCCTCTGCCCACCCCTAGACTACCCTGTATCCAGTTGCCACAACTTCACTCACTTGCTGTCATATAAAAGTGAGGCAAAGCTTTGAATGCTCTTATTCGTGTTTATTATTTCCAGTGCCTACCACTGCCTGCATTTTGTTGAGGGGCTTCTTCTGCATTCATTATATTGGTCACCTCAGACTCTTCTCCAGACTCCTGGAGACAGGAGAGCAGCTAGCTAGACCATCCCTCTCACGTTTGGGAAGATAGAATCATAGAATCAATGAGGTTGGAAGGGACCTTTAAGATCATCAAGTCCAACCATTAACCTGCCCTGACAAAAACCACTTCTAAACCATGTCCCTAAGTACCACATCTACCCTTTTCTTAAACACCTCCAGGGATGGGGAATCCACCACCTCCCTGGGCAGCCTATTCCAATGTTTAATAACCCTTTCAGTGAAAAAATGTTTCCTAATATCCAAGCTAAACCTCCCCTGACATAACTTGAACCCATTTCCTCTTGTCCTAAAGATGATATATGGTTGGGAATCGCAGCTCCATGCTGCCCTTTGGAGTCTCTTGGCATAGGGCTCCCTGACTCCTGACACCACTGGAGTGGGGCTGCTCCTTTTGTGATGTGCACAGATCGTTGGGTTTTTAAAAGTGAATACAAAATCACAGGGTTTTTTTGCACAGTTCCTCAGGCATGGCTTTCTATGGAATACAGTGTTTTCTGCTCTACAGCAGTGAAACTAGATAAATGTCGAACTGGTATCTAAAATACCTGCAAGTGCAGGTATCACTGAGCCATGTGCCACTTCACTACGGTAAAATCTGTCTTACAGAAAACATTTTTTGGGGGAATATGCATTTATGTGTTTCTAACAGTTTTCCCTCCCATATAAAAAACAACAGAAAAACAACATGACAGGTACTAATCCCCAAAAAACAATAATGAAAGGCTTGACACAAATGACATAACAAGCCGAAAGGGCAGAGTATTGCCCGTTAACTTTAACGGCTGCCTAATTCTCCTCTGGCCAGGCACAGGGGATTTTCAACCAGCAGGCTGTGAGGGCCAAACACAAGTGAGATGTCACTGAAAGGCAGAACCTAGTATTCACCCCAAAACGAGAAAGAAGTCTAGGGTAGGATCTGCCTTTAGTAGCAACTAGGAGAAGGATTAGTGGCTGCTGTTGTGCCACACCAGGTTTCTAGGAGAGAGAAAACAGCTTCAGTTGGCTTTGCACAAATAAGGATGTGTGTCATTTGTCTGCGTATACGTGCACACTCACCTCACACACACGACCACGACCACGGACAATGCGGGAGAGATACTGGGACACCACATCAGCACTCCTCCAGGCTTCAAACGTCTGTATTGCTACTTTTCCTCCCATCATCGTATTAGATACACAGGTTACAAATCAGCCTTTTTTTCCACGGCGGGACTCATTCCCTTTCTACCCACTCCCCTCTCCACTGCTTTTCCACAACCTAATGATTGTTTTTCCATTTTGACCATTTGCGCTGTGTGTGCAAAGCTATGTCCCACACACACCAACTAGAGAGATACATCGCTGTCGTCTGCCTCAGAAGTAGGCATCAGTCCATGCATACAAATGCACACACACAGATATATATGTGCATACACTTCTCTCTCTATACACACAAACACATGCTGAAATTTAAGAGCACCCACAGAGCTACGTGTATAATACCATATCTAGCTAATTAAAAAAAAACAAACAAACAAACCCCAACTAGTAGCTTGAGTGTTAAACGGAGCTGGTTTTCAGAGAACAGCACTTTAGGAGAAAAAGGGTCTAGTAAATATAACCAAAATAATGGAAAAATTGAAATGAAAATTTAGACCAGTGCCTTCTTATCACTATGTAGAGGAAGTTGCAGACACCCCAGGCACCATAACAACAGATGTGAAAGGTTGTACCTATTCAAGCAGCTTACTTACATGCAGACCTCGGCTCCGTCCTGGGAGCAGCACCTCTTTCAGCTATCAGGCTTGCTCCCCGCTGACCAATGCATTTAACTATTTAAGGAGCATAGGAGAGGAGTGGCCTCTGCTTCTCGCCTCTAGCGAGTAATCACAGGCACATTATGCAGGAGGGAGTGTCAGCAAAGCAATGTGGTAACAGGATACTACGGGCCTGTGAGGCTCCTGCGACATGGGGGTTCCAGGCAAGTGGCCATGTATGTTCCCTTGTCGTGCAGGGGATGGGAGTAACACGGGTGAGGACTCAGTTGCCTCCATACTGGGCAAATTAAAGCATAAGGGTAGCTCTGGGCGGTCAGGTGGTTGAGCAGATTTGTGGGCCTGGGGTGATTTTTGGTTATTCATCACAGATTTGTCATTTTTTAAGTCAGAGACTTTCAGAAATGCGAAAAAACCCAGCAGTGTCTTAGTGCCCCCGGGTGTGTTTGGTTGATGCCACCTTGTCATGCCAGAGGACAGAGGCTCAGCACTTGTGCCTCCTCCTTCAGTGCACACCTACATCCCCGCTTGTCCTGCTCGACTCTTCTGGTGAAAGGATGGGGAAAGAAAGTAGCCTGGAATAGGAAAGAGGATGCTGGATGAAGCAACTTTGCTATCTTTCATCTCATGTCCTCCTGCCCCAGCCTCTTATATCCTGTTCTGCCAGCTGGGCATGGGTGTTTTATTCCCTTCATACACCCTCTCCATGGCAAAACAGCACGAGTTACACCCCTCCACAGACAAGTCCCCTTTCAGGATCAACACATAACACCGGTTGGGGCTTGCAACCTGTCTAATTTAACTCAAACGTGACCATGGGAGCCACAGATGAGGGCTGACATGGGGTTACTCTGTGCAACCAGAACAACCGAAGGCAGGTGAGGGGGGAGGAGAGCTCATGCTGAAGCCGGCTGGTTTTCCTTCCGTGGAAAGCAGGAGGGAAGAGGACTGTTAAAGGCGAGGGAAGCAGGGCCCCAAGACAGCAGGGTATGTCTGCCTTTGGGTAGCGGCAGCAGCTATTGCTATTAAGTTGCGGTCAGACGGATTCATAAATCTTGTTGCGGGAGCCGGTTCAAACTGCTCATTTTTTCACATGTTTAATCTTTGCTGGATAACACACAGTGCTTTGAAAGTATCAGCAGCGCGTTAGGCAAGCTGCACCTTTGGCTAACAAACGCAGAAATAGGAAGAAAGTCACAAGCAGGGAGCTACCGGTTGGAGGAAAGGAGACCCGAGGGCTCCCAGGCAGCAAAGTTGGTGGAGAAAGACAGGTTTGGTAAAGGCACTCCCTCCTGTGCCTTACCTGGTTCATGCATAACCCCACGGCTGCCAGACTGCCTTTACAGCCAACCCCCAGCTCTCAGAGCAAAACACAGTGCAAAAAGTAATACTGGTCTAAAGCCACCATCCCCCCAAAACTCAAACCCAACCTAGAGCACAAAACAGCAACAGGCTTTGTCTGTCTGGTCTTGCACCAGGCAGAGCCAGAGACCCGGGCTGGCTGTGAGGGCTCCGGCAGGACACAGTGCGGGGCTGGGAGGAGATGCCGGCGAGGGCCAGGGAGCGGCGTAGCTGGGTCAGCGCGGCCCTAGAGCACGGCTAATTAGCTGACACCTCTGTAGGGCTTGTCAGATTAGACCCGGCATTATACCGAAATAGCAGTATTGTTTCCAGTTTTAGAGGATGTGTGGTCAGGGCTAGGGAAAAGTGAGCCTCACACCTTGTCCTTTCGCCCCATCAAGCATAGATCCTTTGCCACTCCTGTCCCCAGTCCTTTAACTAGCTAGAGGGTAGAGATGGAAAACCCACCTATTTTCATATCTCTTCCCTAGATTTGATGGTCCTTTATCTTGGAAACAAAATGTAAAATGTAAAAGTTTAAACACTGATAGCAAACCCCCTGGTGATGATGACCATCTGACCCCCTGCACAACATGGGAGTATGAGTGGGACAGGCTCAAGCATACACCAAAGGTGGGATTTGTTCCACTGCCTGGGACTCTGTGGGGAGCTTCCCTGCTCAACGGGGACAGACAGGTAACCCTGAAGGGTGACGAGTCCACCTCTCAGCAAAACGTGCCCTCGAGAGGAGCCTGCTTTCTAATGACTGTGATTAGCGTCAACCTCTAAGCTGCCGGCAGCAAAAGTGCTGTGGGATGGACTCCTCACTCAGCCGTATCAAGGCAAAGGAGGTACAATGCCTACTTGTCCTTCCCAAGGCAGGACAGCAACGATCTCACATCACATGGAGAAAGCATCCAGATAACATTCCTGACAAGGAGAACGCAGGAGCTGGGGTATCATAAGATGTCCAGGTGAAGGAGAGGGCGGCAATTGTAGGAGTGCGTCACAGGACTGGATCCCATCGCGGTGTGGATGGAAAGAGGCATGCAGCCATAGCCATGTCCCTTGACCAGGAACAAGCACTCGGCACCTGCCTAATTGTGACAGCTTCCTTCCTCCACCCACAGTCCTGGAAGTGTGTGCCAGTGCCAGGTGGCACCTTTCTTTTAGAAAGGGAGGGAGGATGAGGGAAGGGGTTTTGAGCACAAACAAAAAGTATTTCTGGACAGTCTTTCAGTGAAGGCATATGGACCCCAGAATAAGCTGGAAGGTTTCCATCAGTTTTAGAGGAGATAGATAGGGCAGGACACGTCAGCTGAGGATATGATTCTCTTATTACTGAAGTTTAATTTTTTTTAAAAGATAACATAAGGAAACAATGCACATCAACAAGGCTATTTTAGTCATATTTTTGCACAAATGTGAGATTTTAGAGTGTTACCAACTCTACAGTGAGAACCAAAACCCTGGAGGGGGGTTTAGGGGCTGCTGGAAATTGAACTAGTGCTCCCCTTTTTCCAGGGCCAACGACACCTGGAAGCACTTGCAGGACATGACCAAGACAGGCAGACATGTCTTTAAAATCCTATGGGTGGGAATGAGCCAGGAATGGAAGATTCATCATGCTATTGAAGCGCCCGGACAAGCCCAGATGTGCTTCAGACTTGAAGCATTTCCCATGCACACTTTCCTCTGCAGCGTGCTAGCTTGTTTTCTTTCCATGCTCTCACCCCCTTGGGATAGAAGGTGGATCATGTCTTCAAGCCATCTTTCCTGTTGAGCCAGGGTGACCTGCCTGCCTTGGAGGAAGTGGGATGAAGGAATGTCTGGATCTAAGATGAGCGACGGAGCATTCCTCACATGGCTGAGTCCTGCAAACAGACCACACCGGTCATCGGGGACAGTGGGATACTGAGGACCTCAGCCCCATGTGGTTCCTTGCACTCTAGCCCTGTGACTTCCTCAAAAAAAATCTAGGTCATGCCCTGACAGGCATTTACACCAGGAATGAACCATCCCCAAGACAGGGATGGTGAGGGGTGCCCCTTCTCCATCAATCCTCCTATGGGTAGCCGTTGGCTGGAGGTGTTTCAGAGGCAGGCCTGGCTTGCCCCCCACGCAGCGGCAACGTGCCCAGGAGGCTGGCACATTGCTGCAGAACTGACGGGAGACCTGCTCTGTGGGGAGCTGGAGGAGCCAGCACTGGAGGAGAAATACGCTGAGCAGAGAGTCAGTCAAGAGCTGAGGAGGATTTGTTAGAGCACTGAGCTATTTTATGAAGAAAACCGCTTCCTAGGACCTTGGTTGGGGGAGGCGATAATCTGCCGCATCCTTCATCCCGGCGGTGGCCGCGTCACCTTGGCTAGCCAGAAGAGTCTGAGAAGGGGCACTCACTCACAGTGGCTGAGGGTGAGGGCTGCAGGTAATGGCCCCAGCGCAAGGCAGCGCACATTGCCTCTCGCGCAGGTCAGACCATGTCACGAATCGCATTGCCCAAGTTTATGTGGCTGAGAATGAGCCAGAGCTTTCGTTTTGCTGTTGCAATAACAAGCCTTGGGCTAGTCCTGGTTATCTGGTGACCTGTTTGTCTCTCTCCGTGCTCAAGTGTAGGTGTGAGAAAAGATCGTCTGAATCCTGGAGTATTTCTGGAAAACACTATTGCAGCCCTGATCGTACACTGGGGCTAAGTGGAAGCAGCCTGGTGCCCAAGGGTCTCTGCTCCCTGCCCATGCACCACACTGCAGCCATGTGGCTCGCTCCTTCTTAACTGTTTTTCCCAACAGGAGACTCCCAGTACTCCTCCTCAGCAACAGGAGCGAACCCTGAATAGCTACTTGCACATTGAATACAGCAGATGAAAAAGAGCTTCTGCCTTCTGTGAGATATGCAGTGTGAGATGGCAAAAATGATGTTATTGGATGTTGTATTATGAGTGATTCGATGATAAAAGTCTCAGGCAGTTAAGTTTAGGCTCTTTGTTTCTTTTATTCCTTTATTTTTAGCTTTCCAACGTTTTTATTGTCCGATCCTTCTAAATGGGTTTAGCATTCTCAGGACTCCAGTGTAACACACCTCCACAGCTTTTGCTGCTCCCCCTCCATTCTCAGACTCCCCCTTTGCCAGGAATTTTCATTATATAATGCTGTCTGAGTGCTCCAGTGACCCCGTATCGCCAGGAGGCAGCTGTGGCTGCCAGTGCCACCGGGACCCATCCTCTCGCAACAGAGTGCGCTTCAGACAAAGGCATTGCCAAGCACTGCGGACTCCTGAGTTCTTCATCCCTTAATTCATTTCACGGGCGGGCTCTGTGCAGAGGTAACCGCCTCAGGAGTCAGTTGTCAGGAGAGCCACATCCAGGTTTTGCTGCTTGTGACTCACCTACTGACAATAAATTTCTGGATGCTGCCTTTTAATTGTACCCGGGAAGCAAAAATGTCCACATTTATTGTCATCCGATGTTCACGTTTTTGGCTCCTGTCCAAAGCACATGGTAATGCGATTTGAGTAGTATCACCTTCAGGACAGCAATAAAAGCAATTGCCACTCCCATCCTGTGCTTCACATCCTGTTTCCACCACAGGCTACAGATTAAGGAGCTCTGGCTGAGGACAACATCCCCCAGGGACAGCCTGAGCCAGCCCGCCGGCAGTGCCTGCTGGCTGCTGGTGACACCAGAGGACAGGCGCTGCCCTCCGCGCAGGAGGGACCCTGACATCTGGCACCATCCGCGATGAATGCGGACACTACCCGTGAAGCTTGGCCAAGACCTTTCTCTCTCCCATGTTTCACTCCTGACTGCAGTCAGGGTGGGTGGAAGGGGAGGGCAGAGAGAGGGCCTACAGCGTTGGAAGAGAAGTTGTGTTTGCTGCCCTGTGACTGCAGCCACTGGCAGACGGGCAGCTGTGGCAGGGTGGTTACCCTTCAGGGCATTATTTCTGGACCGTTGCTGTGATGACTTTCTCAGATATTGACCTTGAGTTGGACATTTCTAAAACCATAGGGGATAGGCAGCTGGGAATGGCCGTCTGGGATCTGACCATAATGTCCCAAAAATGGAAGGAGGAGGTGCCAGCAGAGGAGGAGCATTTGTGTGGGGCCATGATCTAGGGAGGCACCTGGGTACGGCTACACATGACGGCAGCGGGACAGGCAGTTTGACAGGTTGCTCCCTGTTGTCCCTGCCGCTATAATTGCCTGTTTCCTCTTCCCCCTCCCTTGAAGATTTCCAGATAAAATGTGTTTGCCTGAACCACCTGCACGGGGGTTTAATGTGTTTCCTCAGAGCCATCCAGGAGCCTGCACCCGCACAGCTGGACTCCAACTGGTACACACTGGTCTGGGTCCCTGCAGTAGGTGCGGGCTTGCGTTCCTTGTTGGATGGAAACTATCATGGAATAAAACTACAAACACATCTGATAAACACACCAGGTTGCAACATCCCTTTCCTCCTTTTCTAAAATTTTGCAGACTACTTAATTCTCTGCAAATCCCCAAAAGAGCCACCCGCCCCTGTGGATAAATAAAGAGGAGACCCTGGATGCAGGATAATCCACTGCCTGTGTCGTTTCCCACTGAAGGAACTTTGGCAGGGAAGAGGAAAGCTGCATGGAGCTAGAGGGAGGAAGGAAGAGCTGGTACCACCAGTGCAGCAGTGGTGCCCCTGGTACCCCAGGTCATGGCACCTTAATGGGAGAGCCGGGAAGCAGATCTGGGGTTTTGGCATGGCTGCTGGCTCCCGTGAGCTGCTACTGGATGTATTCATTGCCATTTACCTCGCCTGATAATTGCCTCTGCTGTTACTGCAGTTATGCCTTGGCATCCACATGCTGTGCCACAAAATGCTGAACGCACACCATGGCAACGTAGTTTTGCTCATTTATTTATACTGCTACATCCCAAAGTATCAGTTTACATCACCTAACACCATTCTTCAAACAAGACCAGACCACTTCTCTCACAGGAGATGTGCTGGGATGTCGTGATCATAGAATTGTCAGGGTTGGAAGGGACCTTAAAGACCATCCAGTTCCANCGATTGGCTTTCTGGGCTGCAAGTGCACACTGACGGCTCATGTTGAGCCTCTCGGCCACCAGCATCACCAAGTCCTTTTCTTCAGGGCTGCTCTCAAGCCAGTCACTGCCCAGCCTATATCGGTGCTTGGGATTGCCCGACCCAGATGGAGGACCTTGCACGTGGTCTTGTTGAACTTCATGAAGTTGGCATGGGCCCACCTCTCCAGCCTGTCAAGGTCCCTCTGGATGGCCTCCCTTCCCTCCAGTGTGTCAGCCGCCCCACACAGCTTGGTGTTGTTGGTAAACTTGCTGAGGGTGCGCTCTATGCCACTGTCCATGTTGCTGACAAAGATGTTAAACAAGACCGGTCCCAGTGCTGATCCCTGACTCCACTTGTCACTGGTCTCCACTTGGACATGGATGTCCTATGCTATAGGGTGATGCCCTTTTCTTTCACCCTCGTGAGTCTAAATCAGAGGGTGAAATCCTGTTTCCACTGCCGGCAATGACAGCAGTGCCATCACCAGAGACATTATCATTACCTCTACTCCTGCCCAAGCCTAGCCAGGGGCGTCTGGGGAGAAGAGCAGTCCCACGTAGCCGGGGTGGACATAGTCGTGTTTCCCTGGAGGGACATGGGAAATGAGAGGAAAACAGGACAGAAATCTGAGCGGGGGTAGTCTGCCCTTGAGATGAAAGGTCTTATCCGGTGGTACCTTCAACAGGCCTGGCAATTTCTGCATGTTAGTGACTTCTACAAACAGAAATAAAGAGCAACATGCACATAAAGAAATCCAGAAGAGACTGTTTAATGTGCATATGTTGGAGTAAATATTTTTTTTTTTAGCAAAGAAGGCCCTGTCTCTATTGCCTGTATCCTGCAGTGAGCTAGCTAACCCCACTGCAAATTTGGATTCGCATGAACCAGTATGTTTCTCATTTACTTGCTTTTTTTCAAATTGCATTTTATTCTGCTACAATCCCTTTCTCAAGGTCAGGATTTGGATGGAAATACTACTGGAGTGTTGCTTTTAAAAAGAAAGAT
>VXBO01012520.1:209803-265936 GCA_013400135.1 Rhinoptilus africanus
TTTTTTTTTGAGAGGAGGAAATAACTAGAAGCACAGCAGAGGGTTAATTTTAGGCATCAGTCCTGCCACAAGCTGCCTGAGGGTAAATCTTTGTGGCTTCTGGGCTGGCAGAGGCTGCCTGACTGATGAGCGCGCCAGTTTGTCTGTTCCTGCATCATAACTCTTGCACAGTAAAGTGAAAAATAAATAAAAGTATGGGGAGGATTTGAGGTTTTATTCCTGTGGTCTCTGCATGCAGCTCAGGGTCAGATCCGTGCCCGGGTCCCCGGCAGCTGGACCGCTGGGGGTGAAGCTGCAGAGGCACCCGCAGGGCGAGCTCGGCTGGAGCAGCCCGGAGAAGGGACCTTACCTGCAGGTGCAGAGTTGGTATGAGATTATCGCTTGCACTCTTTTCCCAGCTTCGCTGTGCATTGTTAAGTGAGAAGCTGATAATAAAGACTTGAGAAAATGTTGCCAGGGCAGAAAGTCCTATCCGATTGGAGGTCCCTAAGCCTGCTGTTCCCATGGGTCCGAACAAAGACCCATGCTTGAGGCTTATGTGCACAACAGTGAACCAGAACAGCTGCTGAATCAACTGTTCCCCTGACAAATTACCCTGCCGCTCGAAGCTGGAGGTCACAAGGAAAAAGGAAATTGGAACTGAGACTTTGGGAACAATGGGTTAGATCCTCAGCTGATATGGCCCCCTTTGGCCAGGCCAGAGGGGTTATGCTCCTTTGTATGCGTGGAGGAGGGAGGAACGAAGGCCAGAGGTTGTGCTTTGGAGGGAAACCTGGAGAAGGGTGAATATGACAGGGCGGGGAGGCAGAAGAGATATTGCTGATGGGGCTGTGCCGAATGAGCATTAGCTCCCCAGCAGGTTAGTGTGCTGTGCTGAACAGCATCCGCCGATCATCCCTGATCCTCGAGATCAAATCAAAATGAATGCTCACAGCTGGGCTAACGAGCTGTGCTTTCCTTGTATAAAAGCAGGAAAGCTACCACATCTAGAAACAAAATCAGAACTGTCTGAGAATCCACTTACTGGGCACCGGCCAAAATCAGTGTATTTCCATGAAAGTCAGCTGTGTTTCGGGTGGTGTGGTGTACCTGTCATCAAACTGCTATCACACTCATCAGAGCAATACTGAATGAAACCGTTTTAGAGCAAGTGCTCTCAAATTAAGGTGTCACTTTCTATTTTGCTTGGCTCTTGGTCTTGCAAGGTTGGTGGCTCCTGGTCCAGCGTGTGGATTTGGTGGACTGAGCAGAGGAATTATTTGGGTGAGCCTTGAGCGTGCCTCTGAAAATAACATGCTGTAGCCCAGCCAGATGCTCTGGGCCTGACTGGAGGAAGTATTACATGAGAGTCTTCGTCCTTTCTTCTGTTAAATCAGGTCAGATGGTCACAATGCTCACTTCTGGATTTAGCATCCATGCATTTCCATTGATATTTATGTCCCTTTTCTTTGATCTGAAGGACACTTGTGGGTGGAGTTGGAAATTGTCTTTAGAAACAACTATCCTTGCAAGCCCTGCCCCAGAACTACCAAGAGTTAAGCACTTTGCTTGCCTATTTTGACATGTTATGGACCTTTGCTTCTCATCATTTAAAGGTAATTGACTGGGACCATTTCTCTGTTTGAACATGTCCATGAAGCCAGCAGCGCTGACAGCTCCGGTCACAGGGAGCAGCCTCCTGCCCACCCCACCGGTGAAACGCAGCATGACCTTTCATAGACTCCTCTGCAGAGCAATCACATTTGTGCTGGTCCCTTGAGCAATTTCTTGAGAAAGGCATCGTGGAGGTTTCACATCCGCAGCTGATGGCTCCAGCTCGATAAGGAGATTAGGGAGTGAGTTTGGCATAGTGATAACAACGTGTAAAAATGAAACAGGATGCCATAGAAATATTATATAAGATAATTCCAGTTATTGGCTGTAAAGAATGTTCTGCTTGCTTCTGATTGCTCATATCTTCGATTTTTATCAGTTTCCTTCAGCTTGTCTTTGTGCATGTTTCCCGGTGTAGCAGGTCTGACCCAACCAACTGCACATAAAGATAACACTGATAACTATAAAGTGAGAAGGGGGGAGGAACTCACTTCAGACTTGCACACTTGGGCTGCCTTCGACTGTAAAGTATTTTCCAGATGGACTACTACTGAGTAGTAAGGGGTTGGATCTCTCATACCTGCAGCCCTAAGAATTTCTGCTGGGTATAATGAAAAGCCAGCTGCTGCAGATGCAAGTTCTCTATGAGGTGGGAAATAAGAACCAGGGCGTGAAGCTCTCCAGGCTGGCGAGAGGGAAAGGAAGGTTTTGCAGTGAAGGCAAAGGATGAGCTCTCAGTTTGGGCTTCCTACGGGAAGGTTGTACACGTCAGGCTACAGAGCGGCAGTGAATCAGCACAGACTTGCTTCCCTGGGCTCTGTGCTCCCTGGATGTAAACCACTTGTAGACACTGCTTAGGGCATATTGGTCTCAACCTCAACATGGCACTCATGCTTTCTCACAGCTAGAGCTGGCATCCTGCTCTCTTAAAGCTGAGCTTGGGACACTCATACACTCTCTGTGTGAGCCCACGCAGACTTATCCTCAGGTAAATATACTCCCACTCTGGCAAATGACTGCATGCTGCCAGAGAAGGGTAGCTGCACCCTGCTGTGTGCTGCACCCTGCTCCACACATGGATGGGGAAGTCTTCCCCGGTAGAGGCACTGCAGATGACGTTCCTGCAACAGCTTTGCAGGCATGGCCCCAGAAGACAGGCTTGGGGGGCTGCAGCAGTCACAGAGTTGCCCAGTGTCTGGGCAATCCAGACAGGTTTCCAGGGCAGGTAGGAAAGGGGAGAAGAGGGAGAACTCATCTGCCTGTGAGTCAGGGGCCACATAATCTAGTGAAAAACTTCCCGGGATCTTCTTCCCCCAAGGCATGAGGACTGACTTTCCCCTCCGAGAGGTACGAAGCAGAATCTTGTCTGCATTTGTGCTGTACCAGTTATTTATAAATATTTTATTTGTGTGGCTTTGTACCACAGAACTCCCAGGTTAGTCTACAACTGCACAAAACAGAACCTCACAAAGTATACAGAGGAGAGAACCTGCTATATTGGGCTTTGATTTTGCTTGAAAACTTTGAGCTTTACCACCACATCGCTGTAAGCATACATTCAAAATGCCATTTCTGTATAATGCTGGCATTTCTATATATTGTGATTTCTATTATAAAAACCATAAGTAGCCAGAGAGCAATACCTGTGCCTGGAAGTATCCTCATTAGGCCAGCTGACAGCAAGGCTACCAACTAGAATAAGGCACAGCTGATGAAGTCAAGGACTTCAGTTATCAGAGACTAGAGAAAAATAAACCTCTGACAGTTTCCCTAGATATTTTATGTCTCCTGAGCAAAAGACTTTTAAAGTTTGGGCCAAAGAAAGTGCAACAATTGCCTAATGAGTTTAAGATTCTTCAGTCTCACCAACAAGCAGGAAACTGGAAAACGTGAGCTCTGTGTGATGGTAATTATATGACAGGCTTGTTGCTGGTCTATGGCGAAGATGATGAGCAAGTGAACTAATCACACATTTCTAGGCACTCGTTGGCCAGTGAATGCTCTTTCTCCCATTACATGAAGTCAGAGATGGGTCCCGTGTCAGCCATCCTGCATGAGTCAGGGGTCATGACAGAGGAAGTGGGAGCTGTGTTTACGAGCCCTGGAGGATGCTTGGCGATGCAGGCTGCAGCTTGGCTCACACTTCACATCTCCAAAACTGTTGTTACATAATCCAGAGCTGTATAGAAAAGGATTTCAGAGCCTTTTTCAAGGAATGCGTGCACAGAGACCTGGCTGACCTCTTAAGACCTCACGAGACATACTCCCACTTCTCCTGTGATCAATCATCCTTTCTAGCCTTAAAAAGTCTCATCAACAGAGCATCCCATGAGGGCTGGATACACAGCCGATGTCTTGTGCAGAGCCACTGGGCTCCGCATGGGCACAAGACCTTCCTCCCTTGCTGGGGGGAGGGACTACTACCCCACAGCTATTTCTTCCCTTTTGCCAGGCCCAGTGTTGTTTCTGGGGTGGGTGCCACAAAACCCAAGCCCCCGCGGGGCGGGTGCTGCTGGGGCTGCAGTGGAAAGCTGCGTGCCACATGTGCCCGAAGGCTGCGGCCAGGATGGCGGCTGCACCGAACACCAGAGCCAATCTTGCCTGGGGTACTGCAAACCCTGGGAGTTTACTTCAGATGAAGAATTTGTTCCTGACATTTTGGTATTTCTCCAGATCTAGGTGTAGCGAGAGATATCCCAGCACCCTGCTTAATAGGGTGTAGAAAAGGGACGGGTGAGTGGGTGCCCGTCAGGTAGTATCAGCGCTCTTTCTGCGAGCTTGTGAAACAGCTTAGGAGAAAAAAAACCCACAATCATCTGAGGCCACAACCGCAGTTTGCAACTGATATTTTATTGCTCAGTACAAGTGAAAAAACAGGGGAAGAAGGAGAACTACAAGACTGAAAGGTAATGTAAAAAGCCACAGTGGGAGTCCACAACTGGCACTGAAGGGTGATTTGCAGCCTGGTGGCACAGGAAAGCGTTATGACTAAGGCACAGTTATTCCTCTCTTTTTTAAATAAATAAATATAATGGCAGAGCTCAAAAAAAAAAAAAAGTGGAAGCCAGCTAATGCTGACAATCACCCTTGTCAAAGAACTACATTGAGGCTATTAAAATAAGGTGACCAGCGACTGCCTAGGACCCCAAGTACCTGAAAAAAAAATATATTGGAGTGGAGGGGGAGCTGCAGGAAGGAACCCTTTCAACAAGCTTAATGTTTGAAGGTTTTAATGTAATTAAAAGCCATTTTTGATGCAAGTTTAAACATTATCAGCAACGTTGCATGGGCTTGCCTCTGGAGAACCAGCAAACAAGAGCATTTGCACTCTCATAGCAGGCGGGAAATGCAAGTAATGAACAGACTGCCTGGTGAGATCCCAAAAGAGCAGTGCCCAAGCTGAGAAATCAACACTTTTCCGAAGCCTGGCTTTAGTTTACATGCCTCTAGAGAAAAAAGTGACTCAGATAATTAAGCTGACGGAGATTTTTCCAAGCTGTTCAAGACACAGAAAATATGTATCTTGTCCTCAGCTTAATGGTGGACACCATATAAATATCTTTAAAAGAAAAAAAAAAAAACACCCTGCATTTTTAATTGTCCTAAGTATTATGGGAATACAAACATGGCCAGAATATTACTTTAATGAAAGCACAGCGCTAAAGAAGTACCTGTGCACGTAAAGGGGATGTGGTGTGACATGTATCGCTTGCCCCTCCAAATAGGTGGGTAACTATGTGCCCTGGCTGTGCCCTCGCCTTGCCTTTGAAGCGGCTGCTCCGCACGACTTTCTTTCAAGCTTTTCCTGCTTCTCTTTCCTCTCCAGCAGCTAAAAATGGAATGTGTATCTGAAGAGCAGAAATAAAAAAACCCTCCTGCCCAGCCTATTACTTCTTTGATCCCAAACAAGAAAACAGGCTTCAAGCTGGCCAGGTTGCTATTTTGAGTAACGCAATGTCCCGGGGAGCCATATTTCTCCCTTTTAAGAGAGGCAGCTGATCGCTGCTGCCGCAGAAGATGAGTTTGGCTGATGCCTTCCCCCCGCAGCTCAGCAGACACAGCCGGACGAAGGTTGGGGTAAGGAGGACAAGGTCAGGAAAAATCTTGTTGGCACCCACCTTGTGTTGGGTACGGTGATAGATAAAGATCTGTACCAAGGGAGGCTGCTCTGGGCTGCTGGAGGAACTGCTCACAGGATTTAAGTTAAGCACAGACATAAGCTGTGTGGGTGATTAAACAGCAGACGCTCTGTGGAATGGCAATTCACTTTCCAACCAAGGGCTAGCACTTAGGTCAGTAAGTGCAATAATTAAATGTGATTGGAACTCTTGAAAATCTACATACTTGCACATCATAGACCCTGGGGGCTGCTGAATCTTTGTACAAGGGTGGATATTGCTGCCAGGATGAATCCGCATCCATGAGAAGGAATACCAAAAGTAGCTGGCAGGACTGGTCTAGGGTACCTGTTAGGAATTAGGGACCGACGCTAAAAAGTTTCCCTCCAAAGTCTGCATTTTTCTACAGAAATGGTTTTCAGTGAAAAATAGGAATCTTTTTCTAAAATTTTATCTCAGAGGTGCATAATTCTGAAAGAAATAGGTCATCCACAGCATTGTACAATTTATAAAATTCTTATTCTATGCTGGACAAAAATGCATATGAAAAATTTCAGCTACTTTTTCTTGGAAGAAAATGGTCTTACTTGAAAATGATTGCCTAAACCATACTTGGCTGTTAATGCCTCTAGCTTGTGTTTGATCCAATTTGGTTTTAATTACATAGACTACTGCAAGCTTTCACACTGGCAACGCCAACATTTGCTTTTATCGCTAGGTGAAGCTGATGAGTCCATGATGCTCCCGCAGTGTCTCCCCCTCCTTGACCTTGCAGTGATTGCCACAAGGTACCGGTGGCCAGGCACTTCTGCAGCACCGGGGCCATCACAGACCCTTCAGCTTCACTGTCAATTCATGGTTACTCAGCCTGAGCGAGGCCATCGCCTGCGGCTCTGCAGATGGGCAAGCAGCTATCCTGGTTCATACTCAGGTTGTCCCTGTGCAAAGTGCAATCCTTTCTCCCGTTTTGCTAGGAAGACTTCGCCTCAGGAATCTGCGTGCTCGGCTGCTCCACGGCCAGCTGGTTTTCAAAGACACAGCACAGCTTGTAATTTTCTATGAGCTTGGCTTGAAAATACTCCCTGTCCTTCTTGTGCCAAATGTCTGTGGCAATGTAGGTGTTGTAGGGGTCACGGGATTCCTCCAGCTTCCTGGCGCGGATGTTGGTCAGCATGACTCCCACTGTGAAGAAGCCAAAGAGGCCGACCATCAGAAGCACGTAGATGATTTCCAGGTTGCTGCTGGCACTTTTGACCTGGGAAGGTGCGGAGATATTTGCCTGCTGCATGTAGTCTTGAAGCAGCTTGGAGAGGAGTGAATTCAGGGCTGTGTCGTTAGACAGCACCAACATCTTCTTCTTTTGTCCTTCACACTTCTTTCTTCCTTATTTGCAGTTTTTCTAGAAAAGCATGAAAATTAGGGACAAGCCAGACAAATCGCCAGATAAAGATGAAATTCTCTCTGTCTCCCTTTACCGGTTCCCCTCCCCAATGAGGAAGCTAGCTCAGGGTCGGAGCAGAGGCTGGACCAGCATGGAGGGACCTCTTCCCCTCCTGTTTCCAAGGCAGGCCAGTTAGGTTGAGCCTATCCCCCATAAATGTTTGCCTTGCAGACCCTCCTCGGTCCTCACAGACAGTCTGTCGTGGTGTGCAGCTGCCCCGGCTGTTGGCCACTCACACAGACACCTCACCCAAGCCTGTTTAAAGCCTGTGACTTCTCCCCTGAGCCCCCACAGGCATGAGGAGTGTCTCCCTCTCACTCTACGGCAACTGCTTTGAAGATTGTTATCGTGGCTTCCATTGGTCCTCTCTCCTCTACTTTCAGCTTTAGGATTGAGTTGGGAAACAAAACTGTTTTCTGCCTGAAATCACTCAGTACCTGCAGCAAGCTCCTCCTGTCCACCCCTGTTGAGGAGTCTTGCCTTTCTTCTGCAGCTCTCATAGTGATATACACCATGGAAAACTCAGCAACCAAACACCCGACAGAAATGTGTCCCACGCTGATTTAATGCAGCTTCCCCATGGGCGTTTGCCCAAGGAGTGGACACAGAGGGAGCCTGTAGCAACTGCCTACCCAGCAGTGGAAAGGAAAAGCATCTCCCTTCATCCCTCCCCCTACAGCCTGGCAGTTCTCCCCCAGGTAGTTCACTGCTTTCTCCTCCAAACTAAATTGCTATGCAACCGGTGTTTTGCTGTCTGGTTAGGAGGACTTCCGCTGGCAGGTCAGGAACAGGGCAGGAGATGGTAACACCGAGAAGTAACACCTGGACATCCAAAGCCTCCTAGCCATGGCACTCTGCACTGACAATCTTACACAAGAAGCTGAAGGGTCCTTTTCCCCTTTCCGATGTCAGCTGTAAATCACTTAATAAGAGCAATCTTATCAGCACTGCAATCCCAAAGCCTCAACAGCCAGCCAACATGACTGTCAATCTCACCACAATGCCTAATTTAAAAGTCTCTAGAAAATTAAGACAATATAAGACCTCTGTTTTTGCCCCTAGCACATCTGAATGAGGCACTGTTATTCAAGGTGACTTCTGTGACAGCAATCTTGTAATCATATAAGATGGTTGTCAGTGCTTTCTACAGTTTTGTGTTAGCAAAAGCTTCTCCAGTATACTTACTTTTTTTTTTTTTTTATAAGAGGTACTATATTGTAATAATTTATAATACATCAAGAATGAAATGAAGCCTTGGGCAGAAAGCCACCAAAAGGCATAGGCAGCAATTACAACCCTCTGTGAGGGCAACATTAATGATGAATAGATGTTGTGCAAGACCTCTGCACGGGAGGGAGTTTAGCTGTGCACACAGCCTCCAGCTGCTGGTAATGACACTGCAGTAGACAAGATGTATCTGGAGGCTTCTTTGAAGCGTCTGCACCTCATTATGGCATAAATGCTGCAAAAAGAGATGCTGAGACAGAGGAAGCGAGAAGAGGACACTGATCTTATGACCTGCTGTCCCTTGGATGAAAAGCACTTAGTTACCGAGTGTGTTCTGTGCTACCAGGTGCTGTTGCGGCCAAATAAAGTACCCAATTAATGCAGGCATGAATACAATCAAACATACTCACCTAAATCAAACGCTACTGCAACTGCACGTGCTGATTTTCAGTCCAAACCCTTTTGCTCGACCTCACAGCTGTGCAGTCATGGATTTGGGGCTGGGTCTCACTGATAGTCAGACGCTCAGCCCAGGGTGATAAATTCTACCGAGAAAGCCCTGTTCTCCACACCATGCAATCCTGGGGGACACGAGCAGCACCAGCCCACACCAGATGACACCAGGCTCCTTCCCCTGGCAAGCAGGTCACTACCGGGAGCCCAGGTCAGGCTCCTGTGGGCTCAGACTCACCCAGCTCCAAGCAAGCAGTTCCTGCCGTGAGGTGCCTCGCCAGCAGGAGAAATGAGCACCCATGAGAGTATGCCTCGGTATTTTGGCTTTAAATAGAGCCAAGCCTGGGGGTGGCAGAGGGAGACAAAATTCCCCTGTACAAAACAATATTCTGATCCAATTTATTTCTTCAATTGCATGAGTCAAAGCTACAGGAAGTAACATCTTGGCAGTCTGGGTTTAATAGTTAAAATCTATTCACATTTCACAGCTGTGTTCAGATCCTTTAAGAAGGAAAGGAAGAGGAAAAGAAGTTTAAACCTTTATCTGAGATTACTCCTCCTAAGCATGTAGAACGTGCCGACACTGTAAAATGTAAAACTGCTAACAAATCCTCGCGGTAACTTTAAGACAAAACAAAGAATTTCACGGGATCTCTCAACTTTTTCGAGAAAGTCAGGCAATCATTTCTCATAATTATCAGTGGCACTGAAAACATTTCCAGTGCTGACGAATTGATGTTTTGAGGCTGAATACCCTCAGCTACCTCCCTGTATTCTCTTGGGAGGTTTCTGAGGGTTGCAAGGTGTTGCCCACTTCTGGGTTGCTTACATGCCGGCTGGGCTGGGGGCCAGCAGGGAGCCGAGTGGCCCCATCTCTGTAATTACATCAGATGGCAATAACAGGAGCGGTTGAGGGAGGGCAACTCCACTGAAATCCATACCGGGACCAGTTTAGAGCTGGAGTACACAGGACTGGGAAGAGCCACCTATCACTGGCCTGCTCCATGACAGATGGTCACATATCACTGTCCCAAAACCTCTGGTTTTGACCACAGCCAGAGTGGTTTTCTCTTCCCTGCTGCTCTACCCAGATGACTGCTGGTGGGCTGCAAATTGTGACCACTGCCCCAGTCCCCTCGTGGAGCTTCCCTGAGTGAAATCGTGCCCAGCCCAAAATCACTATCTCAGTTTACCTGGGTTGCATCCTGCTAATCTGGGACCTCACCTGGGGTGGTGGTCCCCATCCCACACCATCCCACAGGAGATTTCAGTGCGTGCTGGGGGGGCACACCCCTCTGTCCTGGTTTGTGGTAAAATGGAACAAATTTTCTGATTTTGTAATTTTACTTTTTAGCTGTGCCTCTTCTAACTGACTAAAGTCTGAAATTAACAGCACGTTGTTCAGAAACTGTTCACTCTCAGAGTGGTAAGACCTGATTATACCAAGGAATGGCATGGACAGAGGCTCTTGCTTATACTTATTGCTATAACAACCAAGGTTGTCTAACNGAGCTGGATACTGTTTTGTATACATTGTATACCTTTTTTTTATTTTCTTATTTTTTCTTATTTTCCTTATTTATTATTATTTTCATTAAAGTAGTTTAGTTCTTTTTCTAAACTCATAAATCTCCTTATCCCTTCCTCTCCTCTCTGAGGAGGGGAGGGGGGAGGGCCATCTGTTGTCCCGATTGGCCAATCCAGCCAAAGCCATAACACCCTCCTACTTCTGTTGAGGGGCCAAGCACTGAGCAGTGAACTGCCTGTGTTACAAACAACCAGGGGCAAAACTTAGGAGTTCAGCAAGTTTTTCATTGGCCAGGGAGTTCCCTAAGGTCGGCAGCAGCCTGGGCCACATCCTGCTTTCAGGTGCATCGCTGATTCTCCATCCATTACACTAAACACAGGCGACACAGATCTCCAAAGCAAAAGTAATAGGCTCAGTGCAGGTTGCTTCCCAACACGTACTGGCATTGACCAAGCTCATCTTCCATTAGGTGTCAACGATGACCTGAACCACTGCCCTGTTGGCTGTGGTCTGTGGTGCTGAGCAGCACCTTTGGAGCTGCCCCTTGCTGACTAAGCCTTATCCCTTTCCTCTCTGCCACCATCCGCTTGCCCTCTCTTTCTCATGCCATGGATATCTTGTGGGAGGTGGAGAGAGACCTCCTCTGGCTGATGTTTTCATGGAGAGAGTGAGTTTAGGATGACAGGCAACATGCCACAGGCAGGTTTCCAGAGTCCAGGAATGGCCAGAACAAGGACTCTAGGAGAGAGACCTACACCATGAATGTCTCTATGTGGCCAGATGGGTATGGCCTGCAGTTTCTACAGTCAGTGGATGGACGAAAAGCATCTGAAGGCAGCTTAACCATCCATTCCAAAGCATTTTAAAATACTGCTTATTAATGAACAGGTTTTCAGCAGGTGTAAACCCATGCATTTGGTCCAACTTCAGTGAAGATACGAGGATCCTCAACAGTGTTTTCTTTCTCAGCCTGCTGTCCTATGTTTCTTGGGATGCCTTTAACCTGGATGTTGCTCTATGCAAAAATTTCCCCAGGGATGTACTTACAAGTGAGCCGTTCCTTGCAGTGACACTCCACTGGTTGGGAAAAAAACCAACCCAAACAGACCATGCCCTTCCCTCATACACCCTAAAGGCCCCATTGTAGAGAGGATTGAGTCCTGCTCTGCTTATATGCAAGCACTCAGAGTCTGCTCACACTGATCAGCCCCTCAGCACCTCCCACCATCCCTATAGGAATACCTGCTGCTCTCCCAAATCTCCATGGCTTGGGCAAGAGCCATGAGGTGCAGCTGAGGGAATGGAAGGGAAGGTAGACCTGCTGGAGATGGAAAGTTACTCTCTTGAAGGAAAGTGAAAAACAAACAAACCTCTGGTGGACACTTTTCATGGTGGTATCTTCCCTCAGGGTTTGAGGGAAAACAGCACTGACCCTGAGAGCATCTCCTGAAGGAGAGGGCTGAAGGGCCTCTGTTGGAGGGCATCTGTTAGCAGTTAACAGGAGGAATCAGGGAAGAGAGCTTTAAGCCACCAAGGCCTCTTGGTTTGAAAAGGCTTCACGTGATGGAGGGCTGGGTCAGCTAAGCTCAGGTAAGACCCAGCTACTCCTGGAGCTATGAAGTAGGACACACTGTGGGGACTGGAGGATGGAGACACATGGGCAAGCGTGGATGGGCTCCGTAAGCATCATCATCTCAACCCACCCCTGAGCACGGCTGAGGCCATGTCTCTCCTGTATTGCGCTGCTGTGACAGATCTACTCCTAATCTTAATCTCTTGAACATCCAAATGCTTTCAGCTATGGAGTGCTAGAGCTCCAAAATGCAAATCCGTGAGACTGCTTGTGTGCCGTAGAGCCTGACCCCCGTTGGATCTGAAGAGAGGTCAAGCTGAGGTGCTGGAGGGCACGCTGTGCCCGTCTGGGTGCTGAGGCAGTCACACCCCCTGCTGCTGGGGAGGTAGGACTGACTGTCATGGGGGTACAGAGCTGTAAACCGACATGTGTGTTTAATTACAGCCATCTGCAGCTGCAGAGCCTCTGGCATTTAATATTACTTCTGTCTACATTATAAATGTCAGAACTGACGCACACCTGGCTGGTTCCTAACAAAGGCAAAGCATGTTCTTTTATCAGTTGGGTCTGTCTGCTCAAAGGCACGCTTGGAGGCTGCTCCGTGAGCCTGGGTGCTGCTGCCAGTGGGGTGCACACAAGCTCCAGCACGGTCCTTTCTGCCCTTGGCTGAGTTGGGCTTCTTTCCAACAGCTGAGCTTCCGTAAAGCACACTCTGTGAGAGGTTGTTGGGTCCCAGTCAACCACTGGGGTATAAAAAGAAGAGGCAATTTTCTGTCATGTAATGTACCATCCTGGTTTCAGCTGAGATAGAGTTTATTTTCTTCCTAAAAGCTAGTGTAGCACTGCGTTTTGTATTTAGGATGAGAATAATATTGATAACACACTGATGTCTTAGTTGTTGCTGAGCAGTGCTTACACTAAGTCAAGGAGTTTTTGGGTCCTCACACCGCCCTGCCAGCAAGGAGGCTGGGGGTGCATAAGAAGCTGGGAGGGGACACAGCTGGGACAGCAGACCCCAACTGACCACAGGGATATTCCATACCATATGTAATAAATAAAACTGGGAGGAGTTGGCTGGGGGGTGGTGGCTGCTACTCAGGGACTGTCTGAGCATCGGTCAGAGGATGGTGAGCTATTGCATTGTGCATCACTTGTTTTACCTATTCTTTTATCATTATTACTTTCCCTTCTTTTTCTGTCTTATTAAACTGTCTTTATCTCAACCCCTGTGTTTTACCCTTTTTGTGATTCTCTCCCCCATCGCACTGAGGGGAGAGTTGAGCGAACGGCCCTGTGGTGTTTAGCTGCCTGCTGGGTTAAACCGCAATGTGTACCCAGAGGACGTGATACTCAGCTTTGGGGCTCAGGGGGAATTTTGTCCTCGAGCATGAGGTGGGCAAACTGATTTGCTTTGGCTAGCTGTACTTTTCTTCCCTGCTGAGGTCAAAATGTGATATTTATCATGTAAACAGAAGTGGATGTTAAATGAGAGAAGTTTGTCTCCTAATAAGATTTTCTCAGCTCTCACAAATCAAAGGACCTGTATTCTGATTTATACTAAGCAAACATCTCCAACAATCTCTCTCTCTTATTGCTGCCAAAAGCATCAGTAACCAAGCACCAGAAACCAAGGGATTCTAGAGGAATACATGCCTTGAGAAAATACATAGCTCCAGCAACTTCTCATGAACTGATGGCACACAGAAAAAGCCTGTGCTACTCTAGCAGCAAAAGGTAGCACAGCACATTTCCCACCTCCCCACATTTTCTGCTAACAACATGCTTCTCCATCACCGTAAAGCAATGAATCTATTGACCTCCCTGGCTCATTTCCCTGGCTGTTTGTTGCGGGGATGAGTAGGTCAGACAACTTTCTGGAAGCCAAAGCATTGCACAAGAGAGGGCCATTCTCCTCCCTCCAGCTCCTGGAAATTTTGCAACAGCGCAGCATCCAGGACGCTGCGACCCTGTCAGAGATGGGACAACAGCACAGCCCAGAAGCAAGGAGGGTTGTACAGATAGATTTGCAGTTATACACGAGATGCACGCACCTTACGCAGTCCCCACCTTTCTCCAGCAAATCTGCAGCCTCTCCCAGCCAGTCCTAGGGCCATCCATCCCTACCCATCTGAGCAACACTTCAGGTCCTTGTATCACGTTAAAAAGCACCGCTCATGCAGGGGGTATACACTCATTTCTTTCCAAAAGTACCATTTTTGTCTGATCGCAAGCCAGAAATTCAGTCCTCTCACGTGCACTGTATATGCATCGTACTATTTTGAAGTGGAAAACCCAGCAACCCACCCCAACCAATATCCTCCCAGATGCAGCTGCCTTGGGCTCGCACCCAGCCCAAAAGAGCAGGCAAACACTGGCACGGCTGGAAACAGCAAACAAAACCTGGCAGGCAGAGCCCCGGCTCCCTCTTCTCCTCCATCAGTTCAGCTCTGCGCCTCGGCAGCTCCGTGGCTCTTACAACCCTCCCCGTTCTCCGCCACTCCTGGCATTCATCCCCCAGCCCCTCTGCGCCGAGTGTCGGTACAGACCTGGCAGCAAAGCGCTGCTGGGTGCAGGGCTCCAGCTCCTCCCGGGAAAAGAGAATTAGGAAGATGTGAGCCCTGGAAAGCCCCTGGGGTAACACCGCTGGGCAGCGAGCGGGCAGAGAGGCTGGCTGCTGGCTCCTGCAGGGGCAGCAGCTTGGCTGTCACTGTCACCGTCCCCGGATCAGTGCGAAAGGTAAGAGGCAACCAGGAAAATACCCAGACTGACCAGGCTGGGGGAGGGCAGGAGCCCATGGCGTGGGTGCCGTCGGCCGGCCTCCCGCTGCAGGTGCGGGCTCCAGCCCTGGGCACACCGGTGGGAGGTGCTGAGGGGACATGAGGAGGGGGGGCAGCTCCTCTGCTGGCACCCGTGGGTGCCACAGGCCCCAGTGAGCGCGGGGTGCAGGCAAGGCAGCACAGGGGGAGCGGGAGGAGGATGCCAGGGTGTCTGCCCCGGCTGGCTTCCCCTGCTGACCCCACAGGGGCTGTCGGTGCCCCCTGACCCTCGCCTCCTCGCTGCCCTGCAGGCTCACACGCACAAACACACCCTGCCCTGCCTGTCCCTGGGTCCAGGCAGGGGACCAAAGCTGTGCCAGGAGGCACATAAGCAGGCATTTTTAGAAACAGCAGTAGCGTCAGCAAAATCCCCTGGGATTAGGAGCTGTTACAACGCAAGGTGAGGTCCATCTTCTGCTGACATTACAGCCCCTGGGGTGTGAGGAGGAAAGGGGGAGGCATTTCCAGAGCTGCCCCTTGAACCCAACACAAAGAGCTCATTACGGGGGACTCTGCCTAACTCCTATCCATCAACTAAAAAGTAAATAAAAAACCTCAAAACCTATTTTTCGTTTGAGGAAGAAGCTCAAGTTAGCCAAACACTTATAAATACTTGAAGGGTGGGTGTCAGGAGGATGGGGCCAGGCTCTTTTCAGTGGTGCCCAGTGACAGGACAAGAGGTAACGGGCACAAACTTGAGCATAGGAAGTTCCACCTAAACATGAGGAGGAACTTCTTTACCTTGAGGGTGGCAGAGCACTGGCACAGGCTGCCCAGGGAGGTGGTGGAGTCTCCGTCTCTGGAGACATTCAAAACCCGCCTGGACGCGTTCCTGTGCAACCTGCTCTAAGGTGGCCCTGCTCTGGCAGGGGGGTTGGACTAGATGATCTCCAAAGGTCACTTCCAACCCTGTGATTCTGTGATTAGGCGAGAGCAGATTCTTATTGTTCTAGAAGCATCTGTGTAACTTCTGTTTGACTTTGGTGGGACCTGAGAGGGCATCTGACAGGAAGATTATTTTTTATATAGCAATGGCAATATACAAAGGATAGGCTCAAAGCTACAAAACCACGCCAGGAAAGAAGTTTCTTTGGCCTCCTGGATCTGTCAGTAGCTGAAGGTTTAATTTTCTTCAGTACAATGATGACATGAAGAGTGATGGGATCCCTCAGAAAACAAACACAGGTTTTCTCTGGAAGGTGAGAGTTTGCGGAACTCTTGAAACCATATTCCTGGTGGAGGTATTTTGTTTTTAAATTGGTTTCAGTGTTGGTCTGAGGAAAGAAATGCTGAAGTAGATACAGAGAGTAGAAAATATTGTTTATTCTTGCAATGAATCGTTGCTCTTTCTTAGAAAGGTTAGTGCTGTGGCTCTTGCACATAAATAGGTGAAGTCTAACTTAATTCTGTCCAGGAGATCATTATCTTTGGCACTTTCCCATACATATCTTATTAACCTCTCAAAATCAGGGGAAACCACCAGAAAGTTATGCAACTCCTTACTTGCAGTTTTGCTGGGCTCTTGAAGCGAAAGGGCTGCTCACAGCAGACCAAGGGGAGGGAGAAATAACTCAGAAGGGGCCTTGGGCCTCCTCTGGTCCCACAGTGACCTGAGCTGGGCTCAACTCACGGCAGGCACCAGGCTGCAGCTGCCTGCTCACCCCTGCTTCCGTACGGCAGAGCTGAGGGGAGGGGGGAACAAATAGGCTTCGAGCCCTTCTCCAGCTCTGTCCCTCATCCCAAGAATGAGTTCCCACCAAATGGCTCTATTGCTAAAGGTCTCAGCTGCCCCCTTTGTGACGTGACCTCCCGTTCAGCCCAAGCACTGTAGAAGTGACTTTGGGTTTGGTGGTTATCCAGATCATCTTATAAAGGACGGGCTTTCAGGAAAACCACAGCAGTGGCTTTCTGCAAACGTAGCTTAAGTCAGATAGCCAAGAATAAAAGTATTCACAATCACATATAACATTTCACAAACCTGGCCAAGATGGTGACACTGATTCGCCTGCTGATAACCCAGCACTAATGCAAGCACATCCAATTCCTAAAAGCAAGGATGTGGACCACCTGCTTCCCTATGTTTGCACAACCTCTGCTATTATGCAGCCACAAAACAAAGGTTCGCTTGGCTGCAGCAGCAGAAGCGATGCCGCAGGTCAGAGCTGCAGCTGGCACAAATTGGTGGAGCTGCAGCAAAGTAAGCGGAGCCTCACGGATTGACACCAGCTGGGGAAACTGGCTTGCCATTTGCAGCCTGCCAGTGAAATACAATTTAGACCGTAAAAAACCACAATGTTAAATTAAAAATGTGCTGACACCTGCAGCATTTGGAAAAGACATGGGATGGAGACGCTTCTGACCCCCATAACAAGGTTAAATGCAATTCCCTTACTGAAGAGTAATTCATAGAGGCTGGCAGAGGCACAAAGGCTGGAGTGTTATATTTTTATGGTGATTATTCAGATGAGTCATCCTCAGTCAGCAAGCACTTATTGCTTTAATGACCAGACAGGGGAAATTCAGTTTAGCAGTGACTGATACTGCAGTTTATTCTTCTGACCGTTCATCAGGCGTTGTGGGAAGGCTACACCATTAGCTACAAATTCATATCCACTCTGGACTACGTCTTCTGAGAGCAAGCTGCGGTTCTCGGCTCCTGCAGTACCTGTGCTGTGGCTCCTGGCCCTTTCCCAGTAGCAGCATTTTGGGTGATCTGCAGCGCGGTGCCTGCGGGGAAAGGACTGACTCCTTTTCTCACCATGACTCAGTGCAAATCTACTGTCCCCACCACCACCAGCAGGTCCCCTGGGCAGTGCCGCAAACACACGTGGAAAGCAACACGGTTACCTAACAACAAGCAGAACACCATTAAAAAGAAATAAAATCACAGTCATGCTCCATGGGTACATGGAGACGACCATAAAATTCCTGGACACGTTCCTACTGGCTGCCAATGTTGTTTTGCAATTGCCCTGGTCTTGCCAGGCAATGAGCACTTCCCAGGACAGGAGCACAATAATCCCGGTAAATGGTCTCGGCTCAGTGCTGAGTACGCAGGTGGCCACAGCTCAGTACCCACCAGCAGCACTGGCCCTTGGCACCCTGCAGTGGGGCACATCGCTCACTGGATATTCAATTCCCTTTTTTAACAAATAGTGGCTAATTTTTTGTTCTTCAAATGGGTAGAGTCTGGTTGGTAAAACACAGGATTATTTTTTTTTTCTTTACCCACCACACTACCCTACAAACATTCAGTCCTGTGAAAAGATTTTTTTAAAAGATGCTGTTCACATGGGCAACAATTCCCCAATCTTCCCCTCACCCTGAAGCCAGCGCAAGGAGAGGAGGCCAAGTTTTGCCCCCAATCAGGGGTAGAGGAGACCAGGTCATGACAGAGCCATCACATTTCTTCCCTCCTGCTCCCAGGAGGAGAGCACCTGCCTGTGTGCATTGCTGCTCCTGTCTCCACAGGTTAAAAAGTCACATTAACAAAGGGGAAGAATAATTATCATGTGTTTCCTTGAGAAGGAGCAGTGATACAGGCAGCTTTTTTTGCTCTAAGGCATGCCTGGAGTGTTTTTTTCCCACTTTTCTCCAGTTTTGTTCCATGCAGAGATAAATCAGGGGCTGAGTCTGCTCTGAAGCATCCCCCCCGACATCCGAAGCTGGCTCAGGCATGTGTGCTGCCCTGGGTGCACTAACAGACGTATCCACGTAGCTAAGAGCATCCCTGCTCCAGCACGCATCCTGCGCCATCCCAGGTCATGGGGCACCTTATGCCGGCAGGCAGTCACTTCCCAGGGACTGGTACCCCTCTCCATTTAGGGCATGGATGCTGCCTAAAAGATCTGCAAAGGCATGACCATTCATTTCTGACAGAAGCATTTGTTCCTCAGGAGGAGTGTGTCTGTATGTACCAAGGAGAGGGAAGACATGGCGCAGAGGGGGAGGCCGGCATTTCCTAGCGGTGCCTTGTAAAAAGCAGCTCCACAGCTGTTAACACCAGCTCCTCGCCCCTCAGGAGCATTATGGCAACAAGCCAGAAAGAGCCGAGGGGGGACAGCATTGCCTGTGTCTAACCCATCTCCCCGCTGCCCATATCCATTGCAGGAGATGTCCGGGGCTCCCCTCCACAGAACACTTATTTTTGTCTCACCCTCCCTCAATGCATGTTTGACCTTGCAAGCACTGATGGCAGGGGACTCCTTCCTACCACCAAGATGATACCGCCGACACAGCAATCACATAGGTGCAGGCAGGGATTTCTTTGTTTCACTCTTGCACCCAGTTGGGAGACACAAAAAAATAAATAATTCCTTTGCAGAGATCATTCAGTTCTACCTCCTTCAGAATATTCTGCTCCTTAAAATACTGGGTAGGGACTGAGAGCCCCTTAACCCTTCATAGGTTTTCTAAGTGATCCTGATGTGTTGCCAAAACCCTTCCAAAACAGCAATTAAAAAAAAAAAAAAATTAAGTTGCTGCCTAAACACCTGCTTGTTCGTGCTGGGATTGTTCGTGCCGTAGCAGGGGCACACGTCCACACCTAGAGCAGCCCTCAGCAGCTGGGTGCCCTGCTCCTGCCACCCCTGGCCTGTGTTCCCCAGCAAGGGTCACCCAGCTGGCTGTGCTCCTTGGAGCTACGCATGCTCCTGGGCTCCCAGACCACGTCCTCCACATGGCCACTAGCCTGCCACTCTCCAGGACACCTGGGAGAGCTGGCCACACTGCTGCCCTGACCTCCATCACTCAAAGCCTTAGAGATGAGAGATGCCCTGGGGCAAGCGTTTCCTTGGCCAGAAGCATTTCAAGCCTTCGCCACCCACCTCCTAAGACACTGCCCCACAGCACAGGCTGCTGCTCTTAGCATGTGATCCCATGGTCAGACCTATTCTCCCCAGGAGCGTGTCTCCTGGCCCATTCCAGAGCACCCTGCAGCAGATCTCCTCAGGAAGCCCCTGGACATGGCTGGGCACCCCCAGGCCTTGGCAGGAGCCGGACCGCACTCACTTGGATCACTGTTCTGGTTGAGAGCATTAGAAGGCCCTGTTCTCTACCCCCATGGAGGAAGGTGAGGAGGAGCATCATGGAGATCCGCACTGCCTGTGCACAGCCAGGAGGAGCCATCTGCTCAAAAGTCTCTCTGCACTTTTTCCCCAGGTTGCCTAAGGGGGGATTAGGTCCTTGTTTGCTGTTGTGGTTTAAAAAAAGGTAAGGCTACGCTCATCTTTCAAAAGAGAGGATTACCTTGAGCAAAGTAAAGCTAAAATAGCACTTCGGACTATTTTGAGTGAGGATTTAAAGATGCTGTCTGAAGATCTCACTTAAACCAAGTGGAATTACAAAAGCTATAGACTCATAAAAATAAAACACTGTGAGAAAAAAAGCCTATGAAAACAGTGCAGTGGAAAAGCACCACAGACCTCTCCGTACTTTGGTGCTGGAATCATGCTAACACTGATTACTGAGGGGAAAATACTGTAAACTTTCCCCTCCTTTGCAGCACACAGAAGTTGAAATCCATGTCAGATTCCATTAAGAGATGAAACCGGCATTTTTCCAAAGAGAACGCACACCTTAGAGATGCAGGTTTCGGGATGTAGCAGGTACCCAGCGACAGCATGTGACTAAGCAGGATTCATTGTCATTTGTTACACCCAACCACGTAAGGACAAGATAGTACAAAACCAAAAAAAAACAAAAAAACCCACAACCCAACCCCGCTCCCTGCTTATTTTTAAGGTTAATTCTGCAGCTCACTGTGCAATCTCTACTGCTGGTGCAGCAGTAAGCCAGAGGCTGCCAGATGTCGCGCAATGCCCATCACAACCTGATCTTAGCACCCAAAAGGACGCAGCATACCCGTGCTACAGGAGAGCAGTCGGTGGTTTGTGCCCCCTCTCCCTGTGGCACGGCAACACCCCAAACGATGCTCCCCTTCACCGCTCTCTCTGCAGTGCCCAGCTCCCCTGCCTTCACCTTGTGGGGGAAAAAATGTGGGCGGACAAACCACAAATCCCGACTCAATCAGGTGGCAAAACTCAGAGGTTATATTCACAAAGCACATCTAATCAAACTAGATCCCTCAGTACTGAACTGACAGGCATTAAATTATAGGATCTCCAGGAAAAAAGAAAAAAACACCCCAATCCCCCAAAAGCTGTTTGGGCAGTGGAGGGTTTGTACTCGCAATGACCTGTGAAGAGCCGTGGCATCAGGCAGGAAGGGCTTTCGGAAGCCACCAGAGCATCACTATATTGTTGGAGGTTCATTCATCCTCCCAGTGTTCAAAGTATTGAAAACGTGACAGGTTTGCATTGTTCTCCTTTGGCAGTATGTTGCTTAAGCAAAATAACATTGAACCTTTTTTTTGGCACTGAATCCAACCACCTCCGATGGCATTTTATACCCATATTTGATCAGCAGATCTCCTGATACACCAAGAAGCAGAGATGGTTTATGGCCAGAAACCAATTTTGCTGACAATATTGCCAGAAGAAAGAAGGATCAAAGATCCCCTAATGGTAGAGAAGGAGCAAGCTGTCCAAATGCCCCCTCTAATCTCCCAGGAATTTGCACTAAATTGCTAGGTAAGGTTGGGAGAGGAGAGACTTCCAAGTGCTAGGAAGGATGTTCTCAAAACACACCCATTTAGAAGAAGAGTCAGATCACAGGGGAAGGGAAACCTTGTATTCTGAGAAGAAAAAGTAAAAAATACCTTTCCATTAATTTAGCCAAAATAATGAAAGCCACTCACTCACTCTCTTGCCCGTGCAACCCACAGGTTCCCATGCCTGCACGTCACGTATGGTCCAACCTTGCCTGCATTATCAAAGAAGTCTTTCAGCAGCAGCGTTAGTCCTGATTTTTTTCCCCCCTTCTTTTCCTCTTCTAAAGAAGCTGCATGTTTTGCAGTGAGGCAGATAAGCTTTTCTCCAGAAGCAGCCGCACGTATCTTCCTGCTGTGCTGTTTTTCCCCTCGAGCAAACACCAGATGCGAGCAGTATGAGAAAACTGCCACCCTTCAGAAACCTCTGAGATCCTTTGTGTTTCTGGTCCACTGACCCATGGCGGAGTGAGAGGGCCAGGGCTGCCCCTGGGACGTTCTTTCTCCAGACGTGCAGCTACAACCCTGCAGCCTTTGCTGAAGCACTGGCACGGATTTGCATGGTCCTGAGCATCTCATATCTCCTTACCCCAATTTTATATGGATTTAACCATGTTAGCATGAGCATATTTTCTCCCAGTTCGGTGTAAGGAAAGTTAGACCTCATGTATCACCTCGAAGGCACAGCTAGAGCTTCTGTAGTTGGTCTCAAAATATGTTTCTGGGCAGCAGCAGCGGAGCCAGATCAGCCCAGTGAGTGAGATCTCTTCATCGCCGCACCCCAACAGCTCAGCCAGCACAAAACCTGGCTGCCATCATCCCAGCAAGGGTCTGCACAACAGAAGCACATAACGCCTGCTCTCTGGTGTCTCTCCTGCCTTCCTCTGCCGTGGGCGAGTGCACAGCCTGACCCTCTGGCCATCCTGGCACCCCGCGGCCCATTGGCACCTCTCACGTCACAGCTTCAGCTTCCCCATCCCTGCGATTTGGAAGTGGTGAGCAAGAAAATTGCCTGCTGCTCAATCTCTCTGTGGGTCAAGGATGACAGGCTTTCTGTATTTGTCAACTAAACCAGACATCAAAGGCAAGCGGGAGCCACTTCACTCATATTTTCTTCAACAGAAGTGATGCCACAGGGCCCTGTGTATTAGACAGCTGCTCGGGCTATGCAACAACTTGCTTATAACTTCATAAATCAAAGGACAAGATTATTACTTGGTTAGTAGGAGTAAGGATTGTTCCTTGGTTAGTACATGGGGTTAGTAAAACATAGGATGTCTTTCTTCTCTTACCACAGCCAAGCAGAAGGAAATTAAATCCTGAGGCTTCGGAACAGAAAGTACGGAAAAGTCAGCCTAAGAGCGGTTTTGCTCCACCTGGAGCCAGTGTTTTCTGCCAGGTTGCTCTTTGCTTGGACACACACATTTCATGGGAGAAAAAGCAAGAGGGCATGAGCTGTCTCAGAGGACGTGACTATCAGACGGGACACTCAGCATCTGAAACGCCTCGAAGCAAAGGTACAAGCTGTGATTCTTTTCTTCCAGGAAAAGTTGACAAGCTCCTACATGAGAACAGCCATAACTGGTCGATTTCATTTAACACAGTATTTTCAGTGTCCAGACCACATGCTTAGGGAACACCAATAACAAACTGGGGTCGAGCTAAGCAGCCTTCGGCACATCCTCTCAGCTACCAGCAACCTCATGTTCTTAGACAATTATTCACGTCTTGCTGAAATTAGCGACAACAGTGATCTAATGGGAATTAAGAACACATTAAAATGATTGAGGCACTTCCCTAACCAAAAATATACGTAGAGAAACAGACACAGAGGTAGCACCCAAACACATTGGGCAAGCGTAACTCTGGTTGGGAGTTTCTGCTTTGCAGTGGCGCTGAGCCCATTATTGCACTCATTCATTATCACACAGCACCTATGGATCATAAATGCGTTGAAGACCATGACTAGAGATTTTTGTACGGCAGCACCACCGCTGCAGCTGGTGCTGAGCTCAGATCCACCCCACACAGCATCTCACCCTGTGCCCGTCCCTGCTGCACCCAAGCACCATCTGCTGTGCTAGCATGGCTGAGACCCAGTTTGTTCTTCAGTCTGGAGGAGAAACACGTGCTGCAGAGGCTTGAGCAGACAGTCTCTGCTCAACTCGTGGACAAGACGTCCCATTTTTACCAAAAATCGATAACTAATTCTCCTCCCTTTCAAATAAAATCCGCTTTTATTTAGTATCTCCCCGGAGTTAGTGTCCCAAGTTCCCTGCAGACTGGAGGAGAGCCTGCCAGCGATGCGGAGTGGGGGGTTAGGAGCTGGCTGTGCTGGGCTGGGGGGTGAGCAGCCTTGCCTTAAAGCATGAGGCTTAACTAGACCTGTCTTGGGCTCTGGTTATGCAAATTCAATTAAGGAGCACTTCAATCCTTACCTCAGAGCAGGGCCTGCCACACCAAGGTGAGGAGGAGAGCAGCAGAACAGAGCTTAATGCAGAGGGTCTACGGCTGGGCTGCTCCGTTCTTCAGGGCCAGTCCTTCTCCATCTACATCAGCATCGTGTGTTAACAGTAATTTCCTCGTGGCAGAAACCTCATCTCTCGCTTACCTAGAAAACCTCTCACAGAGCTTAGGCGTGATGTAATTAAAGGCAATGATGATAATAATTAATTGATTTTGAAGTTACCATCCATCTTCAGTGTGTTTTACGAATGACAGAGAGCCTCCCAGAAGTGCCAGAGGCTGTAGCTCCGCCTAATGATACTGTTAAAAGCAAACCTCAAAAGCACACTGGAAAAGATTAATTGTGGTAGATAGACTGTCAGTGCTCTGGTCAAACTGTTATTGTCAGTCATCTGGAGACATGAGCCCGAGGCTACTGCAAAAGGCAGATCTGGACAACATTTCAGCTAATGGCTCTCACGGCTAGTAGTCAAAGGCAATGATGGGGAGAGCAATATTGAAGTGCAGCCCAAGAGTTTCATACCAGTTCACTGAAATAAATGCCTTCATGATTCACAGTATCTGTACTGTCAGCCTTAAAACCCAGCCCCTCAGCATATTGTCCTTTTCTTTTTTCTTTTTCTTTGGTGCAGACATAAAAGAAATAAAGGGAGACAGAGATTTGTCAGTGGTGCAAGTTCAGCAGAAAGTTCAGGAGAAGGAACCAGCTCTCTGAAGTTCAGAAGCCTGGCGGCTGACAGTTGTGATTGTGAAAGGCAAGCCCACATCATCTGATGGCTTCCCGAGAGCTGCGAAACGTTTTTATTCTACACCATCATCTCCTAGACTGGCAAGACAGCAAGAATCTCCTTGTGCTACCGTCTCTGAAGAGGGGAAGCTGTCGGACAGTAAAAGCTCTGTCCAGGTCTCACCACCTATAAAATTTCCACCTGCAAGAACTTCTGGTGAACCCAAGTCAAAAACCCCACGTGCAGGGAGCAGACACCTTGCACCTCGACAGCGCCCACCGGCTGTGCCGGGATCCTGTGGACCAGCGGGACAGGAGCTGCCCCTGGTGTGTTTCCCACCGTGATCTGCTCCCTCGTCTGCCATCCTCCTCTGCTTCTGGGATTTCTATACCTGTGTTCATACACATACGCACCTTTTAAATGTGCACACACATTTTCTCTGCATGCCGCATATTTTCGTTACTTTAGGCATTTCTTTTCCTCCTAGGCAAACAAGCCTTCCCAGTTTTTTTGAATTCCCTCCCACTCAAAACAATAGGCTAGACATGGAGTGAAACTGTCCCTCCTTAAATAGGGCTGTCACACATTCCTCTTGCTTTAAATAAGGGACTATTGCTAAACTCATAATTTCCATTCTTTCTCGGTCTCAAAGCAAGGCTGAAGCCCATGCTGGTTCTCAACTGGGGCTGAAAAAGCAACCGCAGTTGCTTGGCATAAGCCATACCCAGTCATAGTCCAGGGGTAAAAACACCACAAGCAAATGGTGAAGTGACTTTAATCACAACGCTTCATTACCAAGATGTTTTAAGAAATTACTCTCCTTCCTTTACAGATTCCTGGTTGAACCTACGCCTTCTCATCACTGAAAAGCAAATGTCCTCAGAGAACGAATTGCCCTTAAATGAAAAGCGGATAGCTAGAAATCCAGGAAAAAATGCTTTGCAAGACCCAAACTTAATATGAGAGAGCAGTTCTTTCATTGAAATCCCAAACTGCTACAAAACGCATGGGTTTGGAAAGAGTCATCACAGCAGAATTACCAGTACTGCCAATACATTTGAGGTCTGTTATCTTCCCAGCAAGTCATCCCAGGCAGCAGCGTGCCGCCTCGGGGCTCAGCCCACAATGCCTTTTGCAGGTAAGTCCCAATCCAACAAAGTCCAAGAACTCTGTGTTGCTCACTCCTGTGGGTCATGTGAGCCCAAATCCCTCTGTCACACACAAACAAAGATGCTCAAGTGTGAGATGCCAAATGCTCCATCTTACTAAAGTGAGATCCATGTGCCAAGCAGCCAGTCTTGTTTTATTTAGGAAACTGTATGTAGTTATAAGAAACATTTTCCCTGAGAAGTGGCATTACTTGCCCATGCCATTCATAATGCAATGACTAACAGATTTACTAATTTTAAGCCTACTTTGTTTGTTCCACACTAGGAAATGGAAAATGCGAATTCCTGTTGTTCAACTCTTGTGACAGATATAGTACATTATTCCTTTTGTTTGGAAAGTTCAGTTTCCAAACACCATCCGTTACTCAAACTGTATTAACACAACAAATTTACCATCCAAATAGTTTCCAGTAGATCTCACCAAGAGGATGTTTTTTTTCTGGTTTGATGACCAGTGACACTCATGTCAAAAAGCTCCACTTGGCATCACCTTTTATCGCAAATCCTTTTAAAAAAATAAGTGGGATTCCTGTCTGTTTTAACCACCAGTGACTCACTACTTTTGAGCATCACGGAAGCACTCTAGTCAGCCAGGATCACTGGAAGTTCCTCAAATGTTTTAGTGCCTTAGTCTTGGGCATTTCATGTGAACCAAAAGTATTTGATTTAAGTATTTCAGAGTATTGCAGGCTGAGTCCCCAGCTGCCTGTCCCGTCCTACACCACCCCAACAGCCATTCAGCTTCTCTGGGAGGTTTTCATAGAGTGGTTTTGGTTGAAAGGGACCTTCAAGATCATCTGGTCCCAACCCCCCTGCCCTGGGCAGGGACACCTCCCACTAGACCAGGCTGCTCAGAGCCCCATCCAGCCTGGCCTTGAACACTTCCAGGGATGGGGCAGCCACAGCTTCTCTGGGCAACCTGTTCCCATGTCTCACCACCCTCATAGTGAAAAATTTCTGCCTAACATTTCATCTAAATCTCCTTTCTTTCAGTTTAAAACCATTACCCCTTGTCCTATCACTACATGTCCTTGTAAGAAGTCCCTCTCCAGCTTTCTTGTAGGCGCCCTTTAGGTACTGGAAGGCCCCTATAAGGTCTCCCTGGAGCCTTCTTTTCTCCAGGCTGAACAACCATCAGATTTTACAGACTGAAAAAATACATTTAAAGAGCAGGTTTTGACGCGGATTTCATTTATGAGTTTCTGCACTCAGCACAGGCTCAGTGAGAGCTACCTTGCTGCCAGCAGGCAGGACTCTCACCCAAATAAAGGTCACAGCAAGGCAAAAGCAACCGTCAAGCAAGGAGACACGGTGCGACCAGACTTTCTGTCTAGAGACAATCCTTTTGCTCTCTTTGTACCAGAGGAACCCCAGGCAGGACACCAGGCACTTCACTACCTCCACATGACAGCAAGAGCCCTTTACACCACACTGGCACAAACTGATCCAGTAGTCTGAAAAACACAAAAATTGATTTTTTTTTTTTTTAAAAAAAAAAACCATCCTGAGCTGGGTGCTTGTGCCACCTGCCACAAGTCACATCTCCCTCAGCAGGCACACAGTGGCCAGCCTCCGGGCACCAGGCAGCTCCCAGGCTGGCACCTCAGCACCATTCTTTGTCGAGCACCTAATGCCAGCCACACGTGTGAAACCAAAGCTGCTTTTTCTTCCAGGGTGGGTCAGAATTTACCTACCTGCCCACACAGCAATCGCCCAACAAAGCAAGCTGCATTCAGAGCAAGGCAAGTGCAAATAATCAGAGGGGGTTTTTCTCACCTAAAAAGGGGAAAGAGTCCTTCCCCCACCCACCCCTCCCAACTCCACACAGAGCAAACCAAACACAAAAGCCTTCTGTTCAGTCTTCGAAGTAAAAATCCCCTGGCATTTCAGTTTGTTTGATAATATGCTATTAACTGAGGTTAAAACTGTGGAAATATGTTGATTTGGAATACAGGGACTCCAAGCATGTGTCTATCACCATTTCTGTGGTTGCACGTGCATAGGGACATCTCTTCTGCTCCATTTTATGTATCAACAAGTAATTATAAGGAAAAGAAAAAAGAAGCAACAATATATGGTAATTCCCGTTAAGATGCTCCCAGTACAGTCCTTCACCTGGCAGTCAGGACATCACAGCCAAAGGTGAAAAGGAGGGGATAAGTTCTGCGGCTCTAGCTCTGACCCTTTGAAGTGTTAAGAAACAAATGAAATGGATTTTCCCTGGTTGGAAAAATCTCGGGGTAAAATTTTCCAAATACCTTTTTAATTCCATTTTTAATAGTCATAGAATTGGATTGCGCTGGTAGGAAGGGCAGGGAGTAGCCCTTTGCAGCTCCAAATCTGCAAGTTACAATTAAAAGGTTTCCAAGCAGCTAAGCACAGCTTTTGCCCACCAGAAAAAAACTTTTGCCGGCAGCTGTAAGCGTGGCTTCTAGTTGTAAGAGCTCGATGCCTGCTGGGTTATAAGTGCTCGCTGGGGAATCTGAACCTGCCAGGGGCCTGGCAAGGCATACAGGCTCTCCCCATCCCTCCCACCTCCCCAGGGGCAAAGTTATGTGCTTGCTTAGGAGATAATGGAAACAGAAAATTTGCGAGCAGCTGTTTGTGCTTGAGGATCCATCTGCCCCACCACGTCGAGCTTTGACGCCCGCTTTAAGACACACAACGCGGGTGTCTGATTTGCTGTTAAAGGAAATGATCACAAGAGGCTGGATGCTCACACTCTCCCAGGTTTGGACTTGGCCCAAGTAAAAAGGCTGGCCTGCGATGGAGCCAGCTCACTGTGGCGCTGAGACAGCCAGCGTGGACAGGATTCAACAGTAGATGAGCTCAGGTGTTTAATGCCGTCTGTTTTCTGATGTGTTTATGGGCCTCTGGTGACACCCTGAAATCCTGCCGGTTTGGACAGACTGGAACCTGGAGCACAGAAAGAATTTGGCCCTCTGTGAACAGGCTTTGTCCATGCATCAAAAAGTCATCCTATATTTTCTACCAAATGCTTTAAAAGCACTTTAAAAGCTTCATCACTGCTTCATCACTAGAGGCAATATAGGCCCATTGTTGAATGAGGTGGGTGCCCTGGTGACAGAGGATACAAAGAAGGCAGAGGTGCTGAATGCCTTCTTTGCCTCTGTCTTTACTCCTGCAGGCTTTCCCCACGAGCCCCAGGTTCCTATAGCCCCAGAAGAAGTCAAGATAGAGGAGGAGTTTACCATGATAGATGAGGATTGGGTTAGGGATCAGTTGAGTAATCTGGACATCCATAAATCGATGGGTCCAGATGGAATGCATCCAAGGGTGCTGAGGGAGCTGGCGGAGGTCATTGCTAGGCCACTCTCCATCATCTACAGTAAGTCATGGGCAACAGGAGAGGTGCCTGAGGACTGGAGGATAGCAAATGTCACTCCAGTCTACAAGAAGGGCAAGAAGGAGGACCCGGGCAACTATAGACCGGTCAGCCTCACCTCCATCCCTGGTAAGGTGATGGAACAACTTGTCCTTGGCACTATCTCTAGGCATGTCAAGGACATGGGGGTCATCAAGAGTAGTCAACATGGTTTTACCAAGGGTAAGTCATGTTTGACTAACCTTATAGCCTTCTATGAGGATATTACTAGGTGGATAGATGANCTCCTTCACTGGAGACATTCAAAACCCGCCTGGACGCGTTCCTGGGTGATGTGCTCTAGGTGACCCTGCTCTGGCAGGGGGGTTGGACTAGATGATCTTTCGAGGTCCCTTCCAACCCTATGATTCTATGATTCTATGATTCTATGATTTTTACCTGTAACAGATATTTTCAAACCAGTTTTTCCACAAGCAGCAGGATGAAGGAAACTTGCTTTCTTACGGATTATCCACTCTACAGTTGGATTTTCTTGGTGCTCCAAAAAACCCCTATGAAATGGCAGAAGTGTTCCTGAAAAGCAGGACACTTCTCATGTGCATTTCCCTCCCTCCTTTTGCTTCCCAGCTCCACAGTGTTTTTCTGGTCTCTGATAAAGAAAAGGCCTCTTCATTCCTTTGACCTCATTAGCGGCCCATCTGGCTATTTAACATCTTCTCATGGAAGTCCCACATACCTGGGCAGACGGCAAGATTACCTGCAGTATAAGCTCTCCACGTGGTTTCTGTCTGAAGCCCTCTTTGTGGAGTTTGTTTGCGGAGCTGGTGCAGACTTTGCCGCGCCATCTGGCAGCCTGTAATCAAGTGGAGCACAGGGAAATTGAGACGTTTGGAAGCAAAATAGCTAGCATCTGCAGATAGCGAGCAGCCTTGTAGCCAGCCAAGTTGTGGAGTCATTGGCAGAAGTCTGCCGTTCCGAGATCCAGGCTCGGTGATTTTGCAATGTCAGCTGAGGAAGCACTTGTTTTTACGATGCCTGGGGACCATGCTGCTGTTCATATTGACTAACAGCAGCAAAATGGTAACCTTCTCACTTCTCGCTCACCCTAGGCAATAGGTGACACCTCCACCAGCAAGTCCTGGGGCTGAAATGCATTACCCTGTGGGGAGCAGAGCTAAGGCGTCTCTTCAGTGCATTTCCTTCTGTTTAGATGCAGACGCAATGCCGTGTGACTCAGCTGGCCAAGTGAAGGCACCTACTCCGGAGGAAAGAAACGACGCTGGCACCGGCTGCCTATACCCTCCCTCTTACCGCTCACCACCACCTTGTGCCATCCGGCCTGTAGAGGTGGCACAGCTTCCCAGAATTTGGATCAATTCTCGTCCACCCTAGGGTATAAGAAATTGATTTCCAGTATGACTTAATTTTTTAAGTGTTCTCTTAAATAGCTCCGAGAGCTTCCTCCAAGCTGGGGAGCTCAGAGCCAAGCCATAGACTGGGGCTGTTGGCACCTCACTCATGCTCAACCACTACTTCTTTCTGGCCTCCTCGGTGTCTCCTCTCGCATGCCTGGGTGTCTGGTCCTCTCTGCTCACACTGTAGCTCAAAGTCACTTGAGACAGCGACCCTCTGGAGCCTGGTGTTTGCAAAGCGCACGCATCATTGTGAACTTTGGTGAAGAACACTTAATCATATCTTTTAACCTGAGCAGTCATTCTTCCCTCCTCACAGCACACGCATCTGCCACAGCCATCAGCAACCCCGATACCTGATGAGCAACTCACCCCTAAAACCACACAGCGACAGCTTGCTTCCCTATTGTCATCCTCTGACATGGAAACTGGGATACGCATAAAATGAATCTCAACGTGGCTTTGGCAATGTGTCGGATGTACAAAGGAGGTAAGGGCAAGAGAGATCAAGTACTGAGCACTAAACCTTTGGGAAGAGAAAGAAGTTACAGGACACATGGCTAAATTAATTCGTTGCCACGCTCTATGGAGAGGAAAGATTGGGTATTACTACTAACCAGCACAAGACCCCCCCAAAATGATGTTAGTTCCTTCCCCAGATGGTTCCACAGGCTGACAAAGCATGGAAAGTTTTTGCTAAGTGTCTCTCCCACACAACACAATTTGGCAGAGAGATTAACAGCATAATGTACTGCACCTTCTTTTTAATCTCATGTAAAAATTTTGACTGCTTAAACCACTCTCCTTAATCAGCAGAGTGCTATTAGAACTGCTCCTCAACAAAGTACATGCTGGAACAGCGTACTGTGCCCAGGAAGCTTTTTGACCTACCTACAGAAGGTATATTATATAGCAGCATTAGCCTATAATTAAGCTTGCGTCAAAGTTTCCATTCTATAACCCTGCCCTGGAAGGAGAGAGTATTCAGAGCTGAAGATACTCACAGTTACTCATCACATTTCTTGGGGCTTTCGTTTAGTATTTTTAAAAAATATTTTTAAAAAAATAGTGTGAATTGTTTAGCATGTCTAAGACTTCAAACTGAATATCTAGCTGTGACTCACTTAAATGAACTCAAGACCTTACTGTGAGGTACAACACCCCCATTTCCCTTCTTGAAGATTCTCCACAGCATAAACTGCATTATTTTCCTGAGCCTGAACTTTTTCATGTCACTTTTCCCCATTGATCTAACGTGGCAGAAGTCTTTACTCACACTACTACTCCTCCAGCATAATTAGGTTGGCTTTTCACTGCTTATTATGAGCACACTGCATCTAAGTGGACTTCCTTATGGTGCGGCAACACCAGTCCTTCAGACAATGAGCTCAGCTATACAGTACAGAACACGAGTGTACGTGTACCTGCTGTTAGACTGAATTGTGTATTCTCCTTAAAGCATTAAGTCCTTAGCTTTAAAAATAATCTAAGAAATTACATTCGCTCCTACTTTTAGAAATAATACCATAGTTGTGCTTGACTGAACCTTGAAAGGCAGAGGTCCTGATCAGCAGCACCATGACTGGTAAGGCCATTAGACCTGTCCACGTGGTACAAGTGGTGAGGAAAAGTCAGCGAAATACAGATGTGCCACTGGAGCATAAGAAAGTAGAGGCTTACTCTCTGTGCACCTCAAAAATTAAGAGGAGGGCAGGGAGTTGAGAGGTAGCTGGTGCTGCCTGAGGAACCTGCCGATGCAGAGCATGTGTTTTGGGAGAGGAAGGTGACGTGCTGGGGCAGAGGTCCAGCTGCTGGATCAGAGCTACTGTGACAAAGAATCACAGAATGCACAGAATGTGTTGGTTTGGAAGGGACCTTTAAAGGTCACCTAGTCCAATCCCCCTGCAGCGAGCAGGGACACCTTCAACTAGATCAGGTTGCTCAGAGGCTCATCCAGCCTGGCCTTGAATGTCTCCAGGGATGGGGCCTCCACCACCTCTCTGGGCAACCTGTGCCAGTGCCTCACCACCCTCATTGTGAAGAACTTCTTCCTAATGTCTAATCTAAACCTACCCTGCTCTAGTTTAAAACCATTGCCCCTCGTCCTATCATTTACATGCCCTTGCAAACAGCCCCTCCCCAATCCCAGATCAATCTTTGGATCCCTCCAAAAAGGATCAGTGTGATAGTCCCTACAGCAGTAGTATTGCCAGTGGGTATGAAGAAGCTGGAGGGCTGCTGTGTCCACTGTCAGGAGGCATATGTGGGGCACTGAGGAGTGGTGGCAGAGGAAGTCTGAGCCAAGCTTGCTCCCATGTCCATGTCAAACTCCCCCTGTTTTGGTTCCTTCCTATACACAGACTCCTCAGGAACCTTTTGCTTCTCCTTTTCCCAATGCAGGCCTGGCACAAGCCAAGGAGCCAGGGCAGGCACCCAGCTGCCTCACACTCCAAGCCGGGAGGTGACCCTCTCATGACCAAGAACAACAACTGCAGTTGGTGCTGGCCGTCACGGTTCGGAAACAGGCAGAAGTGAGTGATCTGAGACACTTGTCACTCGGCCACACGCTGACTAGCCCAGACAGGGGAAATGATGGTGGCATAGCCCCAGGGGTGGTCTGGTGAGACCATCTTCTCAAGGTGCCATAGACATCTCCGCACACACCTGCCTTGCAGCTCTTGAAGTGGCTTGGATCTAGTCAAGGGTCAAGTCACAGATCATACAACCATCTCAAGTACCACAGCAAACCAGCACAAGACACTAGCAACAGCTGCTCTGCATTCACGCTTCCTCCCAGTCTCTCAATTCCGGATCAGTTCACCTGCTCCTAGGATTTCTTTCTGTCCTTCCTCTGCCTTTTACCACCTTTTCCATCACATCTTGCTCCCTCTCTTCCCTCTGTCTCAGTCCGACTGCTGCTTGCTCTTCCTTAAAATCTCAACACAGGAAGTTTCATGAAAAAAAAAAAAGCACTTCTGGAGCAATGGACTTCACCATACAAAACCTCTTCTTGAAAGCCTTTTCCATCTCTTGGAATGAAATCCTGTGCTCGGCTGCAGAAATACAAGCCTGACCCTTTCAGTCTTTAGAATAACCCCAGTATATCTAAGAAGGATATGTTAAGACAGCTCGGGCAGCTACCTTGTGTCAGACAGAGCCACCTTACACAGAATGGAAAACCAATTACAGGCAAGACTTTTCCCTGCAGCTTTTTTTTTTTTTTTTCCATTTACAAGAAGTAGAAGTCCTTCCAGGTGTCCTTCATCACAAACTTGCCCATTTGCCTTCAGCCAGAACGCTGCACGTTATGACTTGCAATAGTTTTGACCTTCAGTATCAGAACAAGGAAGATACTCCGGTTCCCTCTCACAGGAGCTACAGTAGCATGGGTATTCTCTTTGCATACCCTCCCGCCTTTGAACGAGGTATGGAATACACACAACGCATCTGAAATATACGTTTGAGAAATAATTACTCAGCTGAACCGAAATTTCCTTGCAGCCTTTATTGTTCACTGGCTGCCTGTTTCTGCAGTTCTCAAGAGATCAGAAACAGCATTTTTAGAAACGTTTGAATGGGACATAAAATACCAGAGGGACATCTGAGAGGATACTAACAAACACAGAAAGATCTGATGTTTTCTAGAGGAAGAAATGAGGACAAAATCTCCACGTTTGCTCTGGTGAAGCGCCATCTGACTCCTGCTTTGTTTGCCCGCACTGAGCAGGACCAGACAAATCAGGGGTGAGTCCCCCTGGTCCAATACCCAGAAGCACTTCAGCACGTGAATCATTTCAGTGGCTTCCAAGTGCCTCAGCACTTGCTGCTTTGAGCCTCGCCAGGCCAGCGCGGTTAAACTTCATTTTACAGAACGGGCACAAAGTTAAGAACAGAAAATAAGAGGTACAAAGGGCTGGGCAACTGCTTTTTATGCCAAGTCATATATTTCCCCAGCTCAAGTAAGATCAATAAACTGATCATTACTTTACTTATCATAACAAAGGCTCAATCCAACACGGTTCAGCTCCAACTCTGGAAAAGGCCAAAAAGATTCCCTCCTGCTGTTAAAGGCGCTTTATGTAGGTGGTCCTCTTTGTATTAGCCTGACAGTAACTCACATTAAGAAATGCTTTTGGATCAACTCATTTAAGTCAAATACACCCTGTGAATTAGCATCACTTTATATTGTGGCCACAAAGAGCTGTGCATCTGAACTTCACCTTTCACATTTGTGAGCAGCAAAGTTTTCACTCTGTGTTGCCTGTGTGGCCCTTTAAAGCAAATGGCCTTAAGAAGAAAAGTTGACCAAAATACTTCAAATTTTTTCTTATAATACTTTAAACATCTCTAATGGCTATGTAACACTAGCAATTTTTACTCTCATTTATATGGCACGAAGCTGGGCTGGGCCAGCTGGCAGAGCGAGTGATAAGGTGATACAAGCAGAACTACACCCCAGACGGTTTCCATCCTCTGCCATAAAAATCATACCCCACTTTTAACAGGTAGCCTCACTGCTGGTTACACTTCCTTTGACCTGGTGTGCTTAAATGTGAGAGTTAGAGTAACGCTAGCTTGAAAAGCTATGCTATAAGGACATCTGCAAAGTTACAAGCCTTAACCGTCACTGCAAGCCTGCAATACATGCCAGCTTTTTATAAGTTGCTTTTCCTGTTATGTGAGTATTGCAGTGATGAATTTTCAGTCACAAAAAACCCTTCTCTCCACTGAACCGCTACACCCCGGCATAAACAGCCCACGTACAAAATGCTTCATCATTCGGATTAACCCCACGTTACTCGCATAGAGGGATACCCAGAGACGCACAAAGTTACTCAAGTATTGGAATCAGCCTTGCCGTGAAATATTGTGCACACATTCTGGGTGCTTTTCAGAGGTTATAAAGCACAAAGAGAAGTCTTAAAAACCTGTAGTGCATCCTTGCGGTCCTCTAATAAGTTGAGATGCGGAACTGAACCCCTAGCTGTCTTCCAGTAGCTCAGCTGCCCTGGAATTGAAGATTTCTTAGCAGGCTGATTGAAACGCTGTGCGTATGTGAACTTTTTCTCATGAGCGATTATCAATGAAATTAAGCAGAGCACAGCGTGCCATGCTGCAATGTACCGCTAAAACAGCTCATGACTACCTTTAACAAGTATTTCATGACAGAATTTCCTATACACCACAGGTATCTTTCAAATCAAGTATATTCAAAGGGATCAGAGACAAAGAATGCCGTGCTTTCGTAATCTGATAGTGAAATTATTTCTTTTCAATATGTGCTATTGCGATGGGAGCCTTAGCTGGAGGTTGAGTTTTGCGTTTTCAGTTTTATTGAGTAGTATGCGATGACATTGCTTGATATTTAGCTCCATCTATGGGCACCTCCTTGTACCTTTTCCAATTCATTGAACTTAAACAACAATTTAGTTAGGCTTTAAGGCTCTAATCACACAAGTCTCCCCTACCCCTCATCCCAAAGAAAAAAAGGAGATGCACAATTATGTGGAGAACTGCATTCCAGTTAGGATATAAGTAATTATTCAAATCATACAGCACACAAATTGGTTAATGGAAAGGAGAGAAATGAGGGAAAATGGGAAAAAAAAGCAACCCAGAACACTGCATTTTATAAATTAAACAACAAAAAAGATTCCAGATCTCTTTTTAGAGAAAATGCAAGATCACTTCCTTATTTTCCAAAGCATTCCTACTGACTCTTTTAAACCAAATTGTAGTATACTAAGCAGTAAGTTTTGACTTTTTAAGCCAAATTCTAATAGTTTTCTCAAACAAAAGCTGACTTGCAAGCTACAATCTAATTCAAGATGTCTAATTTATAGCAAATTTCATTTGTACACTGAATCACAAAATAAAAAAAGCTTAAAAGCTAAGTTCCTCTGAAAGTTACCCAAAGACTTGTAACACAAATGGCCACTTGCTACGAGCTGGTCATCTTCCATTTAGTTTTGGAATACTACAGATGCAATTTATGAGAAAGTCAGACTATTTTATTTAATTTTCTGGACAAGAGAGAGACCCTGTAAGGAAACAATACTAAGATGACTTCACCAAAAATCTGTTTAAAAGCCTGTCAGATTTTGAAAGCCATATTTTAAAGCTTTTAAAGAACTATTACACAATAGGTTGAAAATATCATAAGAATCAGGGGACATAAGTGCATGACGTAAGGGAGATGGGAAAGTAACAGGATTTGTGCAGAGACCACAATATAAACTTCCAAACACTGAAATGCACGGAGGCAGAGAGCTCAAAGGGCAGCTCCAGAACATGCCTAGCCCTAGCAGCACCCCTAGGCACCCCAAAAAGCAAACCCCATTCCCACAAAAGAAATTAAAATCAAATAATAATAATGTCTACCTGAATGACACTTAAAGGACCTCTTTAGCACCTTTATAGGCTTCATATCAGAGCAACTCCAAATACGCAGTCGAGAGACTTAACACTCAGTGGCACAAAAGACTCAAAGACAGCTGTATTTTCTACTTCATCTAGATTTCTGCAGTACCCCAATTAGCCCAATTTAGTAAAACCTTTAGCTCCAAGAGTGAGGCTTCAGATATGAAACTGAACAAAATGGATTTGGAAACGATGGAGTTGTGAACAAAACACTGGCTACCCTCAGTATCAAGTACAAGTACTCTGATATAACAAGTCTACCCTGACTAACAAGCATAAGTTGAGAAGTAATTAATAGGCGATACACATTAAAAAAAAAAAAGAGAGAGATGTGAGTCGAACTCCTGTCAATACTCCAGGGCTCTTTGCACATTTGTTTATCCCTGAATGAGCCTCTCCTCACTGGACTCAGGAAGCAGTAGAGTAGGACAGGCACCACCAAAGCCTCCAGAGGTTTGGACAATGGTAGATGGCAGCCAGCATCACACTCATGAGTCTGACTTGTTCCCAGACCTACAGCGGTATTGAAGGTACCACAACACCCCCTATGAAATGTGAAATTAATTATGGTGTGGCCACAGTTACAAAGCATGGCATCAGAACACAGTACAACTGCCCACACCAGCAAAATAAAGGATAAGCATGTATGCATGACAGTAGGAAACGTGCAACACAGAGCAAACAGAGAATCAGATATCATTTCACTAGGATTAATAAAGGACATGACACCTTGGTCATCAGGTGAATGGAGGAAAAATTCTTAGTTGCACTTAGAGGTTTCATTGCAGCTCTGAGGAAAGGGACCTNACCTGCTCTAAGGTGGCCCTGCTCTGGCAGGGGGGTTGGACTAGATGATCTACTAAGGTCCCTTCCAACCCTGTGATTCTGTGAGGCAGGATGTGGTAGTAATGAAACCATAAATAAAATGAGTTCCTGGCAGAACTTCAGCAGCAAGAAAACATGTGCACAATCAAAGTGTAGGCAAGCCCGCACAAACTAAGTCAAAAGTAAAAGTTAAAGAGACAGACGAAGGACCCGCTTGGTACACAATACACAATGAAGTCCAGTATGTAGGAAGAAGGATAAAAAAAGGTAAGTGGAAAAAAGATTTGAAGATGGGACAAAGATACAAACCCCCAAAATCCCACACCAGCAAATTCACTCTTTGAAAAGAGCTGAGCTACCAAGTGGAAGCTATAAATACATAATCACTCCAAATATGAAAGTAATTATTGACAGACTCAAAATCTAGCAGCAAGATCAGCACCAGATTGAAGACTACTGAAAAATTTCCCCTCCATGCCCCCACCCCGTGCTGTGCTACCAGCGTGCAAGGCCTTGCTAAACCTTTGTAAAGCCTATAAGAAAGTTCTGAAGCCACAGACACTGAGCAATACCTATCCTTGGGTAAGAGAAAAATTGATCTTGGACAGAAGGCCTAGGAAATGCTTGTAGACCTCAGAGATTCTCAAATCCTTTGGAAACATGGAATAATACTTTGTGGAAGAAGGGCAGGGGTGGGAGCAGGAAGCAACATTAGGAGAAATGGAGCTTTTGGGCCTGTCTTTGGGAGGCAGAAAATCCAGACCAGAATGGGTGACATGACTGTCAGGAGTGACAATGGGCCACTTGGAGCCTCTGTCTCTTCCTCCACCTGTTCAACCTTTCATACCTAAACTCTCATAATTTTATTTCTTTTCATACCTCAGGTGGAATGTGCCACAGTAAAAAAAAAAACAAACCCAGTTACTCAAAAAGGAAAAAAAAGCTAGCAAGGTGACAGAGATGCTATAATTTTAGATACATAAAATACAGACCAGGTAACTGACAGTTTCAAGTGTGATAGTCACTACTTTATCAAAGGAAATTTTGTCAGAGAAGATACATGCAGTCCTGCCAGATCCATCCTGTCATCTACTCATCAGTCAAGTCACCTTTGTGGTCTCACTTTTATTCACTGTAATGTGCAGTATCTTGGAGGATGTCTTCTCTTTGTTATTATCAGTTGCTTCATTTTCTTCTTTTTAGATCTCCAAGCCCAAATTATTAAAAGCATTAAGCAGGTATAATTTTCTGAAAAATGTTTCTAAAGCGTGTTGGACAAGCCAGGATAAAAGCAAAGATGACAGAGGAAGCGCAACAACTGAACCCAAGACCTGGTAAGCGAATTTCTGAACTTAGCCTATGTCTAGAGTAAAGGTTTACCCCTTGCTATCATTTTGTATGTTTGGAACTGGGAGAGAATTCTGGACGTACCAGAACAAGCAAACAATCTTTATAAATACAAATAACAATTTTAAGTTAAAGAACTTGCCTTCCCCAAGACATTCTTTCTAGTGTGACAAAGCAAAACTTGAACAGGCTGGTGACTACGCCTAGGGCAAAAATCTGTGCTGTAACTGTTAAAATGGTGTGAGAGCGAGCTGCTGGAGTTCATTCCTTCCCCACCCTTAACAAGTCTGGACTACGCGAGAACAACAACAACTAATACACTTGTCCAGTATTTCAAATACCAAAGTTACTACACTTGCTGCTGCTCTGAAAAACAAAACCCTGATGAAGAACAAACTTAAGCTGCTGAATTCACCTTGCTATCAAGTAAGGTCCTTAATATAGCACTGCATGCACAAAGGCATAACCCGGTGATGGGAACATGTATCTCTAAGCTGGCAACAAGTCTTGCAAAATGACAAATGCTAGTGATTACTTACAGAGTTATGGAGACTGTGCATGCTATCCTTATGCAGAGGGCAAATAAAACATAAGCTATACTTCCAAAAAAAAAAAAAAAGACATGAGATCGTCTATGTAAAGCAGTTGGAATTGCTATTTCACCTTCTATCTTTTGTTGGATTACTCAAGGACCAAGCTATTTCTGTTACTCCATGCAGGAATTCCCCTGCATGGGCCTGCATGCAGCACCCCTTTGCTACTTCAAACCATTTCTACGTATAGAACCCCTTTCTTACAAACATCAATACTTCCCAGTTGTAAGCAGAGAAAAATGATGAGCATTAATATAAATATCTGCTTTCTGCCATGACAGGACTTCTGTCTACATCGAGAGTGAAGCCTTCAATGCATTTTTGCTTAATATGTTTTGCAACACAAAGGCTTAGAGTTATTGGGGAAAGCCATTTACATGCTGATATATTTTCATATTCCAAAGGCTTTAAAACAGAATTATGCATGTTGTAGAAGAAAACTGGTAAGGATATTATGAATGCACAGGAATTATTATAGAATAGTAAGATGTTGATACCTTTATTAGGAAGCATATAAACTTCAGGCACAAAAGTATCAGTTTTTAATTGGAATATTCTGGACTGTATTTTACTCATCAGTAGATTCTCATACTTCGACTGAGATCATGCAAGTCTCTTGAGCAGAAAGCTGGAAAGCTTTTCTTTGAATAAACTCATTTGTTTGGTAAAGATGTGACCAACCTAGGACAACATTCTTACCTTTTTCAAATCAGAAGTGTTTGGAATCTTAAAAGTTCGGATTTTGGCGCAAAATCTTCAACTAGTTCCATGCATAAATACCATGACATTAACAAGAAGACAACAAAATATTTTAATTTAAATATGCCCCATACTATACAACTGTAGAAAATACCAACTAAGCATTCATTTGAACATTAAAAAGAAAAGCCAAACAGAAAAAGCAAGCAGCACGCTGTAGTGATGATAACAGGAGGTGGCACAAGCCAGGATACACAGCCTGAAAGACAGGCAAGATACTGTCTCACAACCTTTGTTTACAGTTACCATCAGAGGGGGAAAACACACAGTAACCATCCCAAGACTTCCATGGTTTCTAGTGCTCACCTTATTAGGCAGATGTCAGTGTACTAAAATGACAAAAACCATGTTGGTATTTAGCATTCTGTTCTTTTTAATTGAAAGGTAGCGCTGCTTTCTTAAGATTGCTGGGAAACACAACAGCAACTACCTGGGTTTCTAATGCAAAACTGCTGCTTTAATTGGTAATCACAGAAATACTGAAAAAAGACATCATGGGAATTATTCCAACAATTTTAAATCGAATGAAGTGAAGTAAGTCCAGCAGTAATTTGAGAAACATGGAAAAAATCTTGGAAAGGCTTAAAGGCAGCTGTGGCAAACCTACAAAGTTTCTCTCCATTTTATTTATTTTGCATGTTAATAAGCAGTACACGTATCCAGCTGATTGTTAAACCTTAGTAACACAAAATAACCTTATGGACCCCTGTGTCCATAAAACACAGCTCCAGCAACACATGGCAGTAGCTCTTCTTAACACTGTTAAGATGGAGAGTGCCACTTGAGTTAGGCCCAAGACGGACACCAAGTACCAGTGTTCGTTGCGGTTTACAGGGCATACCAATCAAAACGAGATCATAACCGCAAGCATTACTCAAGTTCATACTCCTGCTCTCTGTAGTCACAGGATATCAATTTCTATTTTGCCTAGGATAATGACAGGCCTTCAATAACACCAAGTTTACACTGCACCACAGCTTGGAATGGCTTCATTAGACTTCTTATTGTTTAAAATATATATTATTTATTTTAAAAACAAGGTGTGAACCTGGGTATTTAAGTCAATGTTTGCTTCAAATGGCACAGAATGGATTTCTTTGTATTAACTCCAGCTACAAAACTCTCAAACCAACTGTGGCAAAAGTAAACCCACAGAGAACCACGCACTGATTTCTAAAAACATGTTGATAAGATTCAAACATCCCCGTTCTAAAACTGTAATGTTTTCCCACAGATATGATTCCCACTATCTCTTAAAAAAAATACTGAAGCCTATTTCAAAGTGAGGATCTCCATTTTAAAAAACAAGTAATAAAATACACCTCTGACATCTTTTTTCCTCTAAACTTGTATGTCATGAGCTACTGCCTTTATACACTAACATATAAAAATCCCTAAAGCTTCTCCCACATATACCCATGACTTAAGAATGCATCATTATACTTGGCATTAAGCATCTCTAATACCAGCTTATTTTGGATGCAAAGCTAAGAAAGTTTATATTTATGGACATACAAAGCCAGTAGAAAAAGATACGAGTGTGCAGCCTGTAGAACAGTTCACATCAGGAATGAACGAGGAAAAGGCACTCCGTCTCTCTTCGCTGTTCTACACGCCATGTGCAATTTTTCAATCACCGTTAAACCTTTGCTCACAACAATGCAGATTCACACACTGAGTAGAGTTCTTGTCTCTCCATTACCATCTTTTTTTCACTGAAAAATTACATTGCTGTGAATATGCAACATTAGCTTTATTTATACATTTAAGAGTACTTTTTTTTTTCCAAATGAGAAAGTCAAAAGCTACCAAACGAATGTTATTAAAGATATAAATTATTTAAATCTTAAATAATTTAAAATCAACTTATTTAAACAACTTTCCTATTGCACATTTTTCCATTACTTTGCCAGATAAAACCCTATATAGGCATTTAAAAGGTTAAAATTTTAAAAGCACAAGTTATGTAGCACCAAAATAAGGTGCTGAAGAAATTGTATGCCTGCTGGAAAATGAGTGCCAATAAAAACAATTATAAATATATATGTATATACACATCTAGTAGTAAGTCCGGGATGCTGAGATAATAAATACTTTAAACAATTTCCCAGATTTCCAGAAACATGTGAGAAACTATAGAAAATAATGCAAAGTTACTTTAGAAGACCAAGAATACACATGCACAAAATCTATTATAAGAAAGAGGTTTACAATTCCCGCACTTGAATCTTTAAACCCACCTCTGTTATCGCTATGTACTCCACACAAAGACTAGCCTATTAGTTTGAGGATTCTTTTGAGTAAGAACAAAGAAAGCTTCCCCCGGTTGCTTTATAATAGAACAGCCTACAGTACCCCCAAAAAAATAAACCTAGTGTGTCCTGTTATGTCTCAAAATGTCTTCTTCTGCCTATCTTTTGTTCCCAGTGATCTGGGAATACACTCATGACATCCATCAACTCGCAGTATCAAAAAATAAGGATGACACTTCCTATACTTTTTCTGAGCAAACTTATATTGGAATTTCTCCTCTGTAACTGCTGCTGTTGCCACCAGACCTGTGACCTGCTGTTTCCACAGTAAATGTTTCCCTTGCATATGTCTACTTGTAACCCTTGGAAAACCAGCAGCAGCTCAGCTTAAATGCGTAGGAGTATAATCTGGCCTTCTTGTCTGAATAATTTTTGGTTTGGGTTTCTTCGTTTCTTCTTCCACGTCGTTTTCCTGGTCGCTCTCACATACGTGGACGACAACACTAGGAGTGGTGTCAGTTGCAGCGTGTAGCTCATACTTTTCTCCTGAAAGTTAAAATATTAGCAAAACTGGTTAAGAAGGACCCGTTCTGTAGAAAAGTATGACAGAAATTACTAAAAAGAAGGGAATTCATAAAAATGTGTAAGTAATACACTGCTGAGAAAAGCTTGAGGCCACAACGCCTTGGATGGTGCAGGCAGGTGCATTGCCAACAGTCACACTTACTATCCAGAAGTATTTAGGTTCTGTTTTCAAAGCAACGTAGCTCAGCTGCTCTCTTAAAAGCAAGTTTATGTAAATTACTGTAGGCATTCAGGAAAGCATTCTACATGAGCAGTCATAAGTCTTGTTGTTGCGTTTTTGTCATTTTAAAGCATCCAAGGTTATCTATCCACTGTACCACGTTCAGGTAGACTTTGTTTTCCTGAACAACAGCAAAACCACAGGATCTTTCTTCCCCGCAAAAGCTTTCAGTGTTAAGAAAGCTGGATGTGGTTCTTCCCACCTCACACAGAGGTGCCTGCTCTAACAGCGTTCTGGCATTCTGTGGTGCAGCAGAGCTAGAGAGCAAGCTTCATGCACATATAATGTGAGACACTCAGATATAACAAAACTGATGTGCAGAAGTGCTATGATACAAGTTTTATTGACCACTGATCTGAAATCTGTTTTTTTCCATAATATAAAGAATTGCTTTTAAATCTAACCAGGTGTTAAATAATTTTAATCTTACATTAGATCAGGGAAAGAGCAAACTATTTCTTTTCAATGCTTCCCTGATCAGCTTCCCTTAATGTTGTTTTCTTGTTACCTTATACTCATTTACTTCTCAGTGGAGAGAACAGTCTCCATTAATATCACTATGGTGATCTGCCCATCCAAAGGGCTCACACTGGTGGCAAGTAGCACACACAAGAGTGCCAAGACTCTGCCTCGTTTCCCTGAGAACTTTAGTAAGAGGAACTAGCACAAAGAGCAGTTCCACGGAGGAAAAGGCTCCTGCCTCCACTTCTTGAGAAACACACAAGCCATTGTGGTAGAGCAACCCCTGCTTGGTACCAAGTCATTAACTCCATGTTCCAATGAACATCACAGTCAAGAAAGAGGCAGAGCTTTATAGGGCTCAACATTCACAGTATATATGAAAAATCTCATGGGAAATGGGATCACAGATCTGCCAGTAAGTTTAGTGCAGGGCATCTCAATAACAGAACTTTCAGGGGAAAAAAGACCAACTTTTACTGCTTAGTAAGCCCTTAAGTATTTATCTTAAGACCTACAGGTTTCTTTTCCGTATTGCTAAAACTTAAAAGGAAAGCTTGTGATAAAGAAAGCAGCACCCATGGAGCAAGCTCTGACCTTTCATAAGCTGTATGAAAGTATGTATGAAATCAGTAAGCTGTAATGTTATTTATTTATTCATGCCACATGTTTAATCAAAAACAACTTCTACTCCGACAAGCATAGTCTTATGAGATTTCTGCTTCAACAACTGGTTTCAGGAAAATAAAATCTTTGATAAAAACATAAAGTATGTTAGCAGTATTCTTGATGGATGGTTTTAAAGACCTAGATGGAGGCTCATCTGCTTAGCTTACATATTTCTGGATAAACAAATGATTTGTGGCAGCATTTAATAGCTCCACTTCTAACTGTAATGCCTTTCATACAAATTGTTCTTGCCATTAAAATTCACATACCATTTAAAAGACAGTATTTATTAAAAACTGGCAATAATCTACTCTAATTTTTATGCTAGCATAAGCGTAATTTTTGTCCCTCCACAAACTGCTGAGGGCTGAATTTTCACAGGTTAGAAGAATTCCCTAGTGGTTTGCAAGATGCACGTTATTTTTGCTAGAATCTTTGGATATCACCAGCATGCAGTTAACCATACGCTACTACACAGAAGGCTGCTGCAGAAGGAGCTGGAAGTTCTGCCCTACCCTCTTCTCCACCTCCTACTACTGACACAATAAGACGTGTTTCCCTAAGCTGATAGGTAAACAACTATATAAAGATACTACAGTAAAATGGTTCAGGCTACAGTTTCTATTCTCTTTGATACTGCTACTAAATGTGGCCATTTTTTCTCTCCCCTAAACTTAATAGTACAGTTGCAAACAAGTTAAATCGGAGTTGTAGATTTTGTGAAATATAATTTGCACCAATTCTTATTAAGGTGGTTGTCTTAACTGAGGTATAAAATGACACTAAGGGATGTGATCATTAATCATGGAAAAGCAGAACCATGTTTAAAATAAGAGTTCAGTTTAGTGGAACTCTACTATTTCTGAAAGTAGTATTTGATTTAAAACACAAATAGGCAAAGCAGTTCTACATGCTATGTGTGGTGCTATTTTTAATAAATAAACCTATAAACAGTCTACACAGCTCTGTTAGCTGAAATGACAAGTAACTTATGGGAAAGCACTAAAAATAAGGGGTAATTATATGTTCTTAATAGCTCCTTTAGTTTGGACGGCGGGGAAAGAAAGAGGAACTTGATACAAACTTTTTTTCCTTTCCAGTGTGAAGCTATCTCAAAGTTTCCAATTAATGGATAAACTGCAGCAGATAAAAATTACACGGAGCAAGGAGTGGCAGAAACTTCTCCCTCTTAACTCCAAAAGAAAATTAGGTTAATACTGATAGCTTCCCTCCTACACATACTACTCTCTCAGATGCAGAGGTAATTCTAGCACAGAGCTACACAGTTGTCAACTGGTTCATTGTCTGAAACGGGACTTTCCTGTCCCTTCAAGAGGTATGTAACTACACAACTGCCTCCTCATTTTCAGGAAGCTGCTTCTTGAAAATTCTGACGAACAAGCTAATCTATTATTGAAGCGACATTCATGCTCTCTACAAATCACAAAAAAAGGTCACACTGCGGAGGCCTGGTCCCTCCAACTAATCCTGTGGAATTATTATGTGTGTAAGAAACTACCAGTTATTAATACTTTTTCTGATATTACAAATTTAATTAGTAGACGGTAATTAATTTGAAGAGTTCTAGAAATTCAGAAAGTTTAAGAGGTGTTTTACTCAACAAAAATTCTAGCGTTTCTAGTCCTTCTTACCTGGTCCTAACTTGGAGATAGCATATAAAAGGTCATAGTTAATGACTGGAGTAGCATCTTCTACTTGCTTCCAATCGACAGGCGGAGAGGCAGGTGGTGAAATCAAAAACTGTTTGTCCGGATTTGGTGGCGCCAAATGTGAGCTTCCAATGTGCAAAGTCTGAAAAAAGCATAAAAGCCAAAGCTGTTTCACTATTACCCATGAATCCATCATTCATGAGGAATTTTAAGGTTTTGACAGATGTTATGCTGTAACAGGCACTCAAGGTGGCAGCATGTAACTAGATTACTGAAGAGAGCTATATGAAAGACCCAGTATACAAAATACAGACAAGCCACCACATTCATTAACTCTGATGAAACATGCAATGAAGTATGCACATCCGCGTCTTCTCATTATGGAGCTTTACAAAAATTTCACCAGAAAATAGCTGCCCTTAAAATACTGAAGTAGGAGGAAGCTGGATATGGGCTTTAAGGCCTAATGACAAATGGTGTTGAAACTCATTACCACAAGTGAGAGTGGTGAGAATTCTAGAAGGTATATAAATAAACTCGCTCCTTCAGGACTGTCCCTAGGGACATCTGAAACAGACACACATAAGATTAATTTTTCCCATTAAATTTATGGAGGAAAATACATAGCAGCTACCGCAAAGCACCCAGATTATCAGAATGTGAGAGTTTCACATCTTTAGCAGCAGAGGCTAGCCAGCTATAGAGCTGCACTGATGGCGGTCTCCAACTACAAACATGTGCTAAATAAACAATTTGCAGCAGCGAGGGCAAGATCAACAGGCAGAGTCCTGAACGTACATCTCTGCATTTTGGATTCCCTCAGATACTACTTGAGCACGCATGTGTGTGCCTGTGTGCTGCTGGCAGAGCACACTTGGCTTCCCCCGTCCCGTTAAACTCTACCTTTGACTGTGCTGATTACTGTCATCTACTCTCTTTCCCCAAGGTTATCAAAACAAGACAGAGGGAGACATACATGCAAAATATGCAACAGCCTCCAAATACTTGTAGCTTTGGAACAACACGTGATTCTTTAATCAAAATGAAAAAGTTAACTGCAATCATTAGCAGGATCGAAGGCCTGTGGAAGCTTATCGTGAGTACATTATGCTTTAGTACCTTGTAAGGATAATCACAAAGAGACTTACCTGAGCAAAATATAGTTTTATTTCCTTTCCAAGGAACTCTGTCTTGTGCAACTGGATTCTAGCATCTGCTGCAGATAAAGGGTTACTGAAATTTATTCGTACTCTTTTGAAGCTCTTAAAATACTGAAAGGTGATATCTCTGTCGTATGTTCTAAACAGCGATTCAAATTTGGCCTGAAAAGAAAGTACCAGAAAAGAAAGTGAATATGCAACACACTACTTTTTCTCTAAAGAAATAGAGAAATTGCAGTTACTACATAGAGGCATACCACCACTCTTGAACACTGACGTATGTATAACAGCTTAGATTCATTTCTCTTCTTCTCTCTTTTTATAATGAATTTTTTCTAACCTATCACTTGTTTTCTCTATAGCAGCTTTTTTCTTCCTTATTAGAAAGTTTATTATTATCATTAATAAGTGTTGGATATGATACTCTGATTTAGTGACATAATAAGAATAGTAGAATTGGTCAGATATTGAAAAGAAATGCTTGTCTCATAAAATTAATATCCAAAGGCATTGAAAAAAGTCTGCCAAGCATGCCTTTGTCTAAGCATGGAGTTTTCAAGGAAGCCAACACAACTGTTTTAATAGAGAAAAATGTAAAAAGCATATTTGCAAGCTAAATGTAATTTTCTTCAATGACTCAGCATGCATAATAAAGTTCACTCCTGTTTTAATAGCTGCTACTTTCATTTAGCAAAACAAACATATTATTACTGAACTCCAGTTTAATAGCTTCTTCTATTTCTAGAACCGAATCTTTCCTAAAAAAATATAAAGTACTAACCATACAGGTCCTTGAAGGGCCTTTGACACACTTTCCATTTTGACTGTGTGGTAAGAGTAGGACCCGGACCAAAACCTCAAACCTTCATAGCTCTGCAGCTGAGTTACTTTGCTGTCCTATCTGTCTGAAAAGACCGAAGCACCTTTACCAACATCTGGCTATTTCCATTTTGCATTTCGGGTTGTGCTCCTACGGCATCTATGCAAACCTGACTTGGCTATTTTTCCTATTATTTATATGATAACCTGGTTACTTCAGGATGCCAGATCAAAGGAGGAGAAAGAAGCCGGAGGTTCTGAAGCTACCGTGCTCTTACAAAGTGTTTCAGGCTCACATTGAGAACACAGTAATTAGGCAAAAGCCTTATTTCGGTGATGGCAATAGATCAAGCATTCAGATTTCAGGTAGTTTCAGATATTTTCTTGACATAAAAGCTTATTTGAATTCAATACAGAGCCAAAACAAACAAGTATGTAAAATTCACATTTTCTCTTTTTTTTTTTACTGTTACGTTTTGAATTGGTAGAAAAAAGAAACAAAGATTACATAAGAAGGCAGCAATTACTTCAAAATTTCATTTTCCTTCCTGAAAAGCTCTCTTCACAGACTTGCTACAGCTGTGTATATAACCACTGTATTTCAAAAACATTTTAAAAACACGATGAGACATACTTAAGCTTCTTCAAAGTGAGCTCTGAAACAAGACCAGGACCCTGCACACGCAAAGCCCTTATTTGTTAGACTCCTGTACTCCAGAGAGAGCTAGATAAAACCATGAAAAGTAAGCCAAATCTATGCTAAATTGCATTTCAAAGGTCACATTCAACATTTAAACTCAAAGGGTATCTGGCAAGATCTGTGCAAAATACAGTTTTCTTAAAATGTGTGCGATTATAGAGGTCATAAGTGTCATGCTAGCAACACGACACTAACCAAAATGTAATTTTTGTTCTTAAGGTATCTTAGCAGTCAACAATTCACTGTATCAGGACTGGATTACTTACATTATATTAATTCTAATCAGTTAAATATAAATCTGAGAAGACTTCTTAGAGTTTTAACATTATTCTCTTAACTACAGTGCCACCCAAAAAATCCCCTAAAAAAATCTAAAAAGTGTACTGTAAATTATGCAACTCTTACTACTAAAATTATAATTTAAACATTTGCCGAAAACACATAATGCAAGTGAAGAATAACACTATACAGACTGTCAAGGAAGTCTGGAGGTAAACTTCTGACCATTTTCAAAAACACACCAAATCTCAAGATCTAATAATTTCCAGAGTCAGTCATTCATATCAGAGCGTACAGTTGCAGCCTGGTAAGACCCAAGACCCTTACATCAAATTGACATTTTCTTACTAGTCAAAAAGCTATCAAGGCACCCGAATTTTAAACTATTTGAAACAGCACCTACATACTTCAGTATTCCAGTAGTTCACAGCAATAAAACACAAAAGATAAAGCATACCCTCGTTTCTGCTTGATTGAAGACATCGCTATCTGCCACACAGGCAATCAGAGAACTAAAACTGTAGTTAAAATTTCTAAAATGCATTCTGTGCTTCGCCAAAACGATACTTGCTGTTCCACAGAAACCAATGACTTTTAAGGAAGCCGTTGGTCCTGCAGGCAGTGTTTATAAGGGAAACAAGTCCAGCCCCTCAAAAAAAAAAAAAAAATTGGTTTCAGAGCATCCTGTATGTGACAGCGAATTCCTGAACAAAGTCCTGCATGCTTTGAGGCAGTCAGGAACAAAATGTAAGCTGCGACTGGAAAGAGGTGACGTCAGCACATTAGTCAGCTTCCCTATGCTAATTACCAGCGCTCGGGAGGATGGAAAAAACAGCTGAGGTTTGCACAGCAGCTGCTTTATCGAGCCTCTTGCAGCATAGTTTCCACTGGTAGTAATTCCATTCAGCACTCAGACAACATGCTCTTCACTGGAATGGGACAACCCATCTTAAGATGGAAAATGTTACTGCTAAAGGACCAAAGTCTAGAGTAATAGGCTGTAATTAGCCAGGAGGAAAATTTCAAGACTTCGGAATGGAAAACAAATCCCTCAGGTCAATAGCTTTTGGTAATTCTGCAGAAAAAGATACATGGATTGAAATTTAGAGATTAGGAGGAACTGATTTGGGAAAACAGTTTTACAGTGAGAATTGATTTTGAAGTTTTCTTCAAAGCTGCTACATGGATTAATTGCCATTCTCACTTTTTAAAAAAACTCAGTCTGAGCCTCATAAACTATTGGGGGTTTTTTGTTTTTGTTTTGGGGGGGTTTTGTTGGTGGTTTTTTTTGTTGTTGTTGTTTCTTTTGTTTAGGTTTGGTTGGGTTTTTTTGGTTTTTTTTTTTTTGAAGAGGACCTTCATCAGAAATCTGCTGGCAGGGTTTTAAGGGACAATCTGAACTACTAACAGCAGTGATGAGGTATGAAACCTATATTTCTGACATTTTCTCGTTTACAGATATTTGTATTCCATTTTCAGAACATTTCCCAGAAAGTAGCACAGGACACAGTGTTGTTTTTTTGTGGTTTGTTTGTTGATTATTTTTTTTCTTTTTTAAAATCAAGAACCATTTTAGAAGTAATTTCCATTTAAAGAAATACATTAAGTTTAAGCTGAAGCTTTTACAAGCTATTTAGAACTCTTCTACGCAGCTTCAGATTAAAATTTATAATGAAGTGAAAATCGTAAGTGCATTTAGTTGATTTTACTATAACATGGGGCTATGACAGAAACATCAAGTTTTATTAAATACTTCGAAATAGTAGTCAGTCGTAAGTTGAAAACCTTATTTCATAAATATTCAATCATGTATAACTTCTCACATGAGTAGCCTTCTCCATTTCCACGGGCTCTACTTGCTTAAAGTTAAGGATGCTTATTGTGCCACAGGTTAAAATCCCCGTGTCAAACTCCCCGCTACTGTTAAGTTATCTTAGTGTAAAAGTCCACTTAGCATGAAAGACTAACCAGACCAACCTCCTAGCTCCTTTCCTTAGAAGCCCTTTATTAAAAATAAGCTCAGCTCAGGAAAAAAGAAGGTGCTCTGAAGGACAACTCAACAACTGGTGTAGTAAGATTAAACTCAACTCTGAAATAAACTAGTAGGTAACAAGCCTCCAGTGCTCCAGGAGCAGCTAACACACTGTGTGCCTGAAGGACAAAAAGACAGGAAGAAACAACAGCTCCTTTCATCCCTCTGAGCTCCCAGGAAGATGGGATGCAGCAGCTATCCAGACAGTCAACACTTCCAAGATCTGGACTGGGCACACATATAGTGACAATAGGTCTGAGTTCCCAAGACCATGACCTCTACCTAGAAACACAGATACTTAAGAAAAAGATTCATAAACAGCTATCACACCAAGCAGTGAACCACCTGAGCTCACACAGAAAATCATGCCGAGTATGTCTTGAATCCTGCCCTTGCCCTAGAATTTGGTCATCAAGTGTCTTAAAGACCTCAGAAGTAGAGGCACCAAGCATGACTCCATAAGACCAGCGGTCATGATACTCATATGGAAAATATGGCCATGAATCACCTGAGCACGAAAGAAAAATAGGCTTTCCACATCCTAGGTGAATGCTATAGCTACTGATAAGAAAGTAAAGGTCCCCCCTTGAACCTCCTGTGAGTCAGAGTCATTTGGCACACTCTGAGGCTACCAAGGTGACTGCAGCACCTCTGTGGGTGACAGGTGAAAAGAATATTTCTTTTGCAGAGCCTCGCAGGGCCTACACAAGAGGCAGTTTGAGCTGCTCAACAGAATGAAGCCTTTGGCAACCTAGCTGCAGACCTTTATATAGCTAAGCACGTCAAAGCTTCCTAGCAGACCAGTGATTGTAAAAGTCTTCAGAAGCTCTATTTTTGACTTCATGGCTTAAAGTAGGACAGGTAGATCCTAGACACTTGCATTCCTTTTGTAAGTCTAGACTTACATGTTTATGCCCAGATCCCCAAAACAGTAAGACATTAAATATGCCTCTGATTTCTATCCTCAAGGCCATCTACACGTTGCTGAGACCCAAGGAAAGTTACTTTACAAGTCTTACCTCAGCTGTCTTTCAAATACAATGTTGTCATGGAAAACAGGACTATAGCCTGCTGTATTACTGTGTTACCTGTAAACAAACCAACTATTTCTGAGAACATTTAACACTACTTTAACACTGTGTTCTCCAGATTTAAAATAAACATTGAACCTTCTACTGATACATACTAGGTTTTTACTTTGCTCATTTAAAAAGACAAAGAAAAGAAGCCAGTCCTAGTCCGTTCCATTTTATCATTGTCATAGTTATTTTTTGCTAAGGTTGTGTCACCAATCACTCTTAAAGAAACAATTCAGGCAAAAAAAGATGGTTGCATACTAACACTCCATTCACAATACAGAACAAACCAAGAACTAGTATTCTGTAAAAAACAATGAAATAAAAAAAAACCACTTTGAAGTGGTCTAATATCCTTACTGCTATGTTTGATTAGAGCAAAAATGCAGTCTTCAAGGTCTCAATTAGTGGATTAAATAAACTACCTTGAATTATTAAGAAGCAAACAGAAAGACTTACTTTCTCAAAAGAAAAGAAATTCTCACTACCCTGCTTCATTTAATGAAGTGTTATTTAAGGCAGCAGCATTATGTTGAGAGCCCTGAAGTCTACTGTAGAAACTAAGAGTCGAAGTTACAAAACCACCATTACAAAATCCTGACAGTGTTGCAATATTTCTTCTGTGCCCTTCAGGTCCTGTAACATTTGTTAACCACGTGCTAACAAACTGTCTGTAACAAGAAGGTGGTAAGACTATCAGAACTTCTGGATTTGATGTTCTGATACTATCAGAGAGTAGTTTTTCTTCTCCTTTATCTTCACATTGTTTACTGCTTTCTGTCTTCTCTTAGAGAGTCCCTAGTGACCTACAGAAAGAGATCAAGGGCAAGGAGATGACCTGCTCAGAGATATATGCTGTCATCCAGATACCAAATAATGTCTGACACTAAAGAACACCAAAGAACTTCAGTGCAAAGGGATGCTGCTGTACTTTGGGCAACAAGAATCGGGGAAACAAAATGGGCAAGAATAGTATGACATGACAACAGTCAGCTCTGCTTTCTCAGGTTTCACCTTTCCCTTGACAGGTACAGATTCCGAGGCTCAAGTTTTAAAAGTTGAGTTCTAAAAATTGCAGACAAGCTGCTCAATGAAGACCTAAAGTACTCCCTAACATCAACATCACCGTACAGATCTTCCACTAGTAGCACTTCCAAGGCAGAGAAATTTAACAGACACCATTTTTTAGATTTCAGGGTGAAACGAGAAACAAGGAGTCAAGTGAGCATAGGGAATAGTAGGAACACAAAACGATTGAATGCTATAAATAATTCCATAATCTAATCTCTTAATGCAGTAAAATAGGTAAAGCACAGAAGAGGAGGAAATGAGACCACCGAAGCAGAAAAAAAGGCAAGTCACAAAAGTGATTGTTCATTGCTGATAACTATATTAGCGAAACTAACAATCTGAGGAAGAAAATTAGCATGAAAATAAATGTGGTGGTAATTCGGTAAGCTAATAAAATGATCACCTACAAGGTACAAATCAGAACAATACAGTCCATTCTTTTCTCTCATCCCTGTCAGACTTTTACAATTGTCCTTGGAGGGTGCTCTTTATGTAATCCCTGCACTCCCACTATATATACTTGCTGATATTTTGCTATCAACATATAGTTTCTATTCCTGTCTTCGTGTTAATTATCTTACCTTAGCCCTTACTTACGACAGGGATAAACATCTTGAAGTTATCTAATCATACTTACTGGTTTCATTTTCCTAGTGGTTGGGAAAGGAGAGGGAGGGGCAGACAGTAAAGCACAAACAGCTTGCAGAGCTATCCATGCATGCCCAGGGTCAGTAAACCCTGCTCTGTGTGCACTAGCACACACCTGAATTCAGGTGACCTTCTAATCTGCACTGTTCCATTGGCGCAGGGGCAGGGGTGCTATGTATCTGCATGGGACAGGCACGCTGAAGGAGAGAATGGGAAAAGCTAATGTTCCTGTCTAGGACTTAACACTCATCTAGAGAATGGCTTCAGCATGCATTCAGGTAAAAAGAGAAAATCCCTAGAACTCAGACCCACTAAAAAAGTTATGGAATTTTAACACATGAAGGGCTAATGAGCACATGTCCTTGACAGTGTATTTTTCTCTACAGCCTTTAAGGGTGCTCTGCAAACTAACACTGCCACCAGGAAACAGTAACATTCTCCATCGTTGAAAAACCTTGGGTTTTCCCTTGGGATTCAAGAAGTGAGTTGTTTTCACGTGGAAGTTTGTGTTGTGGGTTTGGGGGTTTTTTTTGAAACTTACTTGATGAGCAAGAGAAGTCAATGCTGGCTGGACCAACCAAAGAGCCAGGAGTGAGGGCAGTGAGTTACGTCACTTGCCTTAAAATGTCAGTACAGTTCTTAGTCTCATTTTACTAGCCAAAAACTAATCACTACCCCTCAAAAAAAAAAATAAAATTCCCCCAAACAACTGAAGAAAATCTGGACATGACTACTTTTTGCAAGTCTGACAGGACTTGATATGAAGTAAAAATAACTGGCACACCGATCATACTTGAGTACAGTTTTTCTCCTTAAAATCCCTACAATAGCCTGAGCACTGGGAGACTGGCACCTTTGATGTCTAATCCAGAACACTGGAATGGCTATACACCTACTCACGCGGTAACACAGCCCTTAACTTCGCCATACAAATTTCTCCCGTTCGCCAGACAAACCCAGATCAGAAATACAGGGAGAAGGGAGTCCGTATTATCATACACTTGAAAGTGTTAATGAACAGTTTCTTCTGCCCTGTGGTTACAGAAAACCTTAAGTTTTTCAAAGTTGCATACTCATTGATTCTATATTCTATACATTCATCAGAAAGATATTAGAAACGAACTGCATTAGTACATCAGCAAAGAAATAAACTGCAACAAAACAGCTTTTTATCAAGCAAAGACAAAGGCTTTAGTATTACGGAATAAATGGCACAACTAAGATCTGCAAATTCAGTTACAGTAAAGAAGTCACACAGAGCACAGCAATACAAGTACACAAACTGGTTTTCCAAATTACACAGAGCTACGTGCAGCGTACTAAGTCAAGGTAACACCCACACAATGACAAAATGGAAAAAGGGGCATGAAGCATAGAGTTAAGACTGTCATCATCATCTCCTCTCATTAACTTTGTTTATAATGTGGAACGGCAAACACATGACCACTCACTATTTCATAGGCTTACAAGTATTTTAGTCACAAGAATTTCCAGTCATAAAAATAGAGACAAAAATTTGTGCAGTTTTAACAAAATTTAAGCATCTGTTTCCCTACAATATGGTACACAAAAGAAAAGCCTATCTCTGTACCACATCAAGTTATGTCAAGCACTATCACAGAATCATAGGGTTGGAAGGGACCTCAGGAGATCATCTAGTCCAACCCCCCTGCCAGAGCAGGGCCACCTTAGAGCAGGTTACACAGCAACGCGTCCAGGCGGGTTTTGAATGTCTCCAGAGACGGAGACTCCACCACCTCCCTGGGCAGCCTGTTCCAGGGCTCTGCCACCCTCAAGGGAAAGAAGTTCCTCCTCATGTTTAGGTGGAACTTCCTATGTTCAAGTTTGTGCCCATTACCTCTTGTCCTGTCACTGGGCACCACTGAAAAGAGCCTGGCCCCATCCTCCTGACACCCACCCTTCAAGTATTTATAAGTGTTGATTAGATCCCCCCTCAGAAGTCTCTTTTCCAGACTAAAGAGACCCAATTCCCTTAGTCTATCTTCATAGGAGAGGTATTCCAGTCCCCTAATCATCTCAATAGCCCTTTGCTGCACCCTCTCCAGCAATTC
>VXBO01012520.1:266311-285423 GCA_013400135.1 Rhinoptilus africanus
GGCCTGTAGTTCCCTGGGTCCTCCTCCTTGCCCTTTTTGAAGACTGGAGTGACATTGGCTTTCCTCCAGTCTCCAGGCACCTCGCCTGTTCTCCAGGACCTTTCAAAGATGGTGGAGAGGGGCCCAGCAATGACTTCCGCCAGCTCCTTCAGCACTCTTGGGTGTATCCCATCAGGGCTCATGGACTTGTGAATGTCTAACTGAACTAACTGATCCCTCACTTGATCCTCCTCCACCCAGGGGAAGTCTTCCTCTTTCCCTGTTACTTTCCCCAAGGCCTGGGGCTCTTGAGGGCTGGGCTGAGCAGTAAAGACCAAGGCAAAGAAGGCATTCAATAACTCCGCCTTCTCCGCATCCTCCGTCACCATGGCTCCTGTCTCAGTCAACAGTGGGCTCACAACTTCTCTGGAACTTCTCACTATATAGGAGTGCCATTTGAAAAAAGTGTTCAATGGCTATAGAGCTCTGAATTATTGGACAATATTTTCACATCTAAAAAGCAGCTTTTCAGAAATAAAGCTTCCATGCTTGCCAGCAATATTCATCAGAGCACGAGTTCAGCACAATTATTACTGGCATACTTTGTATGTTAACACTGATACTTATTGCAGATAGACATGGCTAGACTCAGCTGACAATAAAAATTAAAGGCCAGGCAGCTGGTGTGCAGTGCCACCTCTGTTTTAGACTCCCAGCTCTTCCAGGAAAACCTTTTCCTCTTCCAAAGACAGCAGAGGAATGAGCAACCATTTTCCAAGGTGTTAGGCAAAACATGTAAAAGCAAGCAGAAAAGCTCTAAGCACCTGTACGAAGACGGTAAACATGCTTAAGATGCAAGACTCAAACACCTTTATATGCCTAAAACTATAGAAGAATAAGTGCCAATCAAAACAAGTTTTTCAAAAAAACTCTAGCTGTTTCTCCTGTATTTATTTTTGTTTAAATTCATTAACTGATTCACTTTAATTACAAAATTATCTACAGGCAGTATATTTACAGTAGAAAGAGCATATGAAACACCAAGTCTTTTTGCAGTAACTGGGTAGGAGGACAGAAAAAAGGAAGGAGAAAGTTCTGGCAAGTTCAATCATAAATGTTCCCTCCACCCCCATCAGTAAAAGAGAACTTTGTTTCAAGTAAGCAAAACAACCTTCAGGAAAATAAGATCCTTTTCAAAAGTGGATGAAAATACCTGAAAAAGACTGTCCAGCAATATTTAGTTTAATCCATTACATGTTGGGAGGGGAGGGGGAAGGGCTGCAAGAAAAAAAAATTTCCACAAAATAAAAAGCCAAAGACCAAGATGATAATCTTTAACCAAGACAAATGTAAACAAGATCATTCCCATGGCCGGATGCAGTTGCAGTGTTGATTATTTATTTCTATTTAAGGCGGAGAGGGGAAAGAAAAGGTGACGGGGACAATAGTACAGTCTATAACTCATCACGGAAGCCATCCACATGCCACCCTAGAAAAGGCTAACTATGGAAAGGGAAGGGCAGGAAATCCTTAAACAACTCTTCCCTTCTAACTTAAACCTGTTGAAGGTTTCTATAAATGTAGATATCTATATAAATCCTTTCCTCAGAGTGAAGATTAAAAAAGGAGAAAGAGGAAAATTCTCTAAAGATCATCTATATTTATTGTGAACTAAAAAAGAACAAGGTCTTTTAAACTAAAATGTGTTAATAGGCCATTTTTGCATACTATAGAAAAAGCACCTGTACACTATTTACAGCAGAACTGAAGGAAGTTATTTGTTAAAAAAATGTTCCCGCACCCCCCCAAGATATAAAGTAATATCTCATAAGCACTGTATAACTGTGAAGTAAAGGAAGCACGAGGTATTCTTCCTACCGCTATAGCTAGGAAAAAATCAGCAGCAGTCTGACCTTTTCAAGGGTATGTATTTGAATAGCAGTGTGGGGGGGAAAAAAAATCTAGACAGTAATTAACAGATAGGTGGATCTGGAAGATGAAACAATCTAAGAAAGAAAGGGACATGCTACACACATCAGCTACTAAAATAAAAACAGCCCTTCAGATAATTATTTCTTGAGTGAGGGGGCACCTTCTGAAGATGAAGAGCACTTTGTTTTGTAAAGAGGCAACAGCTGTAAAGTTATTTATAAGTTAGATTCAGCAGAGGGAGAGGTCCAAGGGATAGGGCACATGCTTAGAGTAGGATTCATGCATTCTTTAAGCACGTCATACATATTCTGACACTTACCACAGCTGGAGTGCTGTGCTCTGATGCTGTCTCTGCACATCACCCATGCATTAGGGTGAGATAAGGGGCATTGAGGTGGTGCTGGGTTTGAACACCGGTGTCTAAATGATACCGTGTTTGAAGACTGAACAGAAATCAAATTTAAGAGAAATGGGCCTTTAGTGTTAACCTAGATATTTTTAAATTTTGACAGTGATGCAAGTAGAACTATCTTCAGCAGCCGAAACAAGAAGTGATGAGGAATGTAAGCTCTTGCAGTCACATCGTGACAGCTTACTAGGAAGGGTGCAGACAGAGAAAGACACAGGAACTAAGTTCCCCAAACGTCTCTTGTGGCAAAAGGAAAGAGGAAAAAAAAAAAAAAAAGACACCAGTAAGGGATCCAGCAGTGTATTACAATCCAGCTCCACAACTGAGAGTATTTTATTCAAACCCTATCAAACGTGGAAGCCAGTGTGGTCAAAGCTCCCCAATATTCAGGTGTTCCAATAGCAAGTGGACACCTTAGAACCACTGCCCTCTACCCTGGAGCTAGAAGCAGAATCCACAACATGAATGAAAAATGCCAACAGAACACTGAAACTAAATTTGAGTTACGATTTTAAAAAAATCCATTCCAGTAAGCTGGGAACCATGTTGATAGATACTTACGTACATTGATGAATACATGCTAGATTTTACAAAACAGGAGTTTTTAAAAACTAAATTTTGAGATGATTGAGCAGGGTTATGATCCAGATTCAAATATCAAAGACTGTGTCTTTTAAATATATATTTATGTATATAAAATAAGTCAGAATAAAAGCTTGATGTCAGCATGCTAGCCTTTTAAATGCTGCTAGAGGAAAAAAAAACCCTAAACGTCTATTTGTCCAGCTCTCTGGCTCTACAAAACACACACCAACCACTGCAGGATTAAAAGGCAGGTAGCAATTTTGGTTCAATATTCTTTCATATCCATTGAAACTTTTCTAAAAAAACCAAAAAAGTAAAGATATTTTTATCTCACTTTGTACATTCTATATAATGAAGGAGATAATCATAAAAAGGTCAGTACTGAGTAGAAAAAGCAGAAGGCATGAATCTGTGTCAGCTAATTTTTATTCCCCTACTCCACATCTAAATCGAGAGTTACCATTATAAAGCATGAATCATTGCATATTAAAGCTTCAGATAAACCAATTTAAGAAGCCTAACTATATTTCCTTTGAGCAACTAAGGTTTTGTTTTCAAATATTTTCTGAAACAGTCAGACAGTGTTTTAGTGATTTCCAGACCTATGACCAAGGATCTCTGGTGGGTATTTTTGATCAATTGGTTAGACAAAGCATTATAAGTTCTCTAATGCAAGAAAACTGTGAAACCAGCTGACATTTCTGCTGATGATTTTGGAAGCGGCTAGGAGCATGTCACCAACCTGTGTTTTGGTACAACCTCCACCATTACCTCTATTCCTTGACTCCACAAAGTCCATTGTAATATGACATATCTATAACATGTTAAGTGAAAATTTCAAAACAAGTAAGTGACTTCTAATGGTAGAAATCAAGACCCAGTCATTCCTATCTGATTTTATTCAAACCAAACTAGAGTTTTGAGCTGCAATGAATCTTCCATGATGACACTGAGGAAATCAAATCAGTTCACCGTGGCTAGTTAAACAAAATAGTGGTAAATAGGGAAGGATACAACAGTATTCACTCCTCAGTTCCACCTGTATTTTCTCATCAGAAGGTCTTGAAATTCTGCAATCTGCAGTTTGTCCAGAACAGACAAACGCTCCTCAAGGCTAATGAAGGTAGAAAAAGAGGCAGATTGGGCCATCACCGCAATAAGCATTTTATTTAATTTCCCAAGACAACAGCAAGGTGCTACCTTTACTCAAACCAGTGGTTTTGGTGGTCCCTCCTTCCAGAAGCTATTTCTCAACATTACTCTGGTAGCCTTTTGAGAATTTGGGTATAGTCTTACACCCCAAGATAATACACAGGTGTCATTCTGTGGACTACTCCCCCTCACAGATGGACTACAGCTGATTCAAAATCTTCAAGAGCTATTATTACTCTTCGATGACATTTGCTGAAACAGCATACTGACTACAGTCCGATTACTTTACAGCAACTTTGGAGCGTTTTCATTTGAATAAAAAAAAAAAATCACGAAGAATGGTTTGGAACAGTCAATCAGTTTTTCCTTGGGGGATCTCCAAAACTTCTGAGACAATTTTATTTACCATTAAATAATTCTTGAAAGTTCCAACATTATTTCTTCTCCCTTCATTTAATTTAACCTATAAAAGACATGTGAATTGGAACCCAGGCTTGCTCCAATGAATGCCAGTTAACTTACTAATTTTCTTGATCTTTATCCAACAGCTTTTCACATGACAGAAGAATAAAAAAAGCTTCCAGAAGGTTATCTGCATCTATTGCTACTATTTCAAAAGGCGAATAAAGAAGAAATGCTGCTCAAATTGGTTCTTAATGCAATTAGAAACATTTATTTGAAGTCTGAAACTACAGACCGTACCCTGAAGCTGTATTTCCTTTCAGCAGAAAGCCATAATGCCAAGGGATCCAGAGTTTTGACCACAGAAGTGTGCATCACCTATGGACATCAGTGAGGTTTCTATGAAGCCAAGTGCTGAATTCAGCCATTTCTCTGCACATAGAAGCTATCCACGCCACAATTACTCCACTGAGGGATTAAAAAAAGATTCAAAGAACCCACTGATGATTTTTTTAAAAACACAGATTCCAAAAGCACTGCCAAGAAGGAAAGGAGCTGGTTTTACTGAATAGAGTATTACAAGATTACTTTTTTTAATAGGAGCTTAAAATACATGAACTGTTATCATGCTTGCATTATGTAGCCTACACATGTTCAAACAGAATATAAAGAGCTGTGCACTGTCACAGAAGGACTATTTACAGATTCAATGTGTGACAGTTTTCCAGTCAACCATCTGAAAAATAAATACCTACAGTGTGCTTATTCCTTCCTTGGAAAAATCCATGACTTACACTTCCATTTCCAAGCATTAAACACTAAATTCCTGTTCACTGACTGACAACACAAAAGTGGTAATTTGGAAATTCCACTACAGAATATTTGAGTAATCAACTAGACTCATTTAGAAAACTTTTTAATACGGCAAATTTATTCCAAAATTTAAAGTCTTATTTCAACATATTTCCACTCCTGCAAGGAATTTACTCAAAAGACCCATAGTAAATGGATTACAGTTTTACTCTCATTAAAGTACTCTAGAAGGAAATAAACATTTTCATACAGTATATTTACTAGCAACTATTTTTCTATTCATTTTAAAAACACCATTCCACCTGGAAAATGTATTTATAAGTGCTGAAAACTAGCATCCAAAAGTTTGCAAAGTTACAGTGCTAAGTAGAATAGTGGACTTCTAAAAAAAAATAAAGTAAGTATCTTCAGATTTTATATGCTAAGAGCATTTTAGAAGAGAAACAATTTCTGTTTAATTAAGTTTGTTTCATTAAGAAAAATATTTTTAATAAGAAGCAGAGCCAGAACAAATAAATAAGACCAGCATAGCTTTCTGTCAGTCCATATGGCCAGGCTACTCAAATACTCTTAACACCTGTGCAAACCAGCATCTTAAACTGATCACAAATAAGACTGCTGAGGAAAGAATGGAGTCCTCTTAAGAAAAATCTCCAAGAAACCTCCCTACTTTGTTAAAGAGGCGACGTTTTGGAACAAAGGTGTTAACATGAACTGAGCAACCATGATGCTCAGTTGTCACTAATTCACATAATGCCACTTGAAAGCCTAATCAGCACTAGAATTCCTTCCCGCTTATCTATACTTCAAACCATCCTGCATTTGGGAGCTGCAAACGATCAGTCCAGAGTAGCTGGTGTCTCTTTGGAAGACACAAGAACAGAGCAGAAAATATTTCTGATTGCTGTATACCTAGAAAGTATATTAAGAAACCCATAAAGTTTGTTCTCACCTGGAAAGCAGAAAATAGTCATTAGCAAATAGTATCTTAAAAGGATAGAAAATTCTGAGGAACCCTCTATGTTCACTTGGAGGATTATTAAGAGCCTATAACCCTATATTCAGGCATCATTCAGGGATAATCTCCTCAGGACATTACTTAATCCTTTAAAGAATGAACTGGATAAAAAGGCATTGTTTATTGTGTTTTACTTTGAAAGAGCTCCTTCAAGCATGTATAAATCCACAGAAGAAAAACGTCCCTTAAAGTGACAGGGAGAGTTCTGTCAAAGTCATAAGACAGCAGGCAAAAAAGGTACTGTCTTGAGCCTCTTGGAAAGTTTCAATCAAGCATCATACCAGGACACCTGATATCAAGCATGATATCAGGAACAGCATTTGCAATAAAGAGTTGCGTGAAAATATCAAAGACTGGGCAGGGTAGGAAGACCAAGAAATAAGCATGCAGAACTTGGTCGTCAGCTATTTTGTCTGGCAGAAGCCAGCCACGCAGCTTATGAGGGCCTCCAGACAAGGTAGAACAAGTATCAGCGTATGCCGCACGATGTAAACAAAAGAGAATTCAGAGCTTTGTAGAAGGCAATGGCCAAGGACACAAATACAAAGTAAGACAGACGTTCATACCAGTCTGTGAAATATGCTTACTGTACAAAGGAATCTGCAAGCTTTCAGGGCTCGCTTAATCCACATGCTATAATAAAATTTTGAAAATAAACATCTTCCAGACAAGAATGAGTGAAGGCTAAAGATAATTTAGAAGGACCGCCTCCTAACTTGCACATAAAGGCTGAAATGCATACTGAGCAAGCAAAGCGAATCGAAAAGTATACTGGCATGCATGCTTTTGGTTTTAAGAATCATAGAATGGTTCGGGTTGGAAGAGACCCTAAAGATCATGTAATTCCAACCCCCCTGCCATGGGCAGGGACACCTCCCACTAGACCAGGTTGCTCAAAGCCCCATCCAACCTGACCTTGAACACCTCCAGGGATGCGGCATCCCCATCATCTCTGGGCAACCCGTTGTAGTGTCTCACTACCCTGAAGAATAAAGATTTTCTTCCTAAATATAATCTAAATTTACCCTCTTCAGTTTAAAACTGTTACCTCTCATTCTTTTGCTACACTCCCTGATGTCCTCCCCAACTTTCCTGTAGACCCCTTTTAGGTACTGGAAGGCCACTATAAGGTCTCCCCGGAGCCTTCTCTTCTCCAGCCTGAACAATCCCACCTCTCTCAGCGTGTCTTCATAGCAGAGGTGCTCCAGCCCTCTCATCATCTTTGTGGCCCGCCTCTGGACTTGCTCCAGCAGTTCCATGTCCTTCTTCTGCTGGGGGCCCCAGAGATGGATGCAGGGCTCCAGCTGGGGTCACATCAAAGTGGAACAGAGAGGCAGAATCACCTCCCTCGACCTGCTGGCCATGCAATGAGAATGCAGAGGCCATAAGTGACAGAAAGAATTACGAGTGGCTACCTGGGGCATGGTAAAGTGGACAAAAACTAAGGAGAAAAAAGAATCCAAATGTATGGAGAAGCACAGTGATAGGTTCAAGCTTGGTTCTGTATACAGAGCACAGGAGGACAGCATTCAGCTCAGTGGTATCTTATATGACTAAAAATTCACTTTTAAAACCTCTTTCCTATCATAAAGTTTCTTCAGATGTATTTAACTGAAAATGAGGCACCCATCCACTTTCCAAAGAAATTCAAAGCTGAAGTTGCCTGAGCACCATTCCTTTACATTGCCCTCTTTCAAAAATAGCCCAGTAAGTTAGTAAGACACAGTTCAGTACAGCTGAACAGGAAAAGTGAATGCAACAGCTTTCACTTACCAAACTACAAAATATTCAACCTATTCCACTAGACCTAACTGGTCTAATCAAGAATATATCCACGCACAAGCTGTTGCCCACAAAAAACCCAAAACTAAAAAAACAAAAGCACCAACCAAACAAAAACCAAACTAATTTCCTATGCAGCCCCCTAAAAGAACTTGGATGCAATCGCCTTTGGCAGAACCAGCTCTCATCAAGGAAGAGGAAGCAACAAAATGTGACTTGTCAGTCATTCAATATTCACAGCTTCATATCTATGAAAGGATGTCGTTAAGTCCAAGCAACTCCTTTCCAAACACCAAGAGCTCCCCTAGGCTTTTGGATCAACAGCCTGTGTCACAAAAAATACTGCAGGATTCGCTCCAAGGAAGACTGAAAGCTGTACTCACCCACCTCACACACTTTTCTAGCATTTCTGATACACCCTTTTAGCCCTGAATGCTATAAGCATTAACACAGCTCAAATCACACTTGCCAGTGCAAAAAGCATGGAAGTTGATACACTTCAATACATTTACACGGGTGAACCACATGACTGACTGTAGAACTTGGCTAATAATTACAGTGATATCATTGCCATCCAGTAAAGAAATATTTAGCTGGTTTACTGCATATACAATTTTGTCAGTTCTCTGAACAAGAGTATTCAGTACTGCAGTGCACATACATTGTCAAACATATAACTGGTGGAGTACTGATGCAGAAGCCTCCATTTCTATAGTTAAGCTGTCTCAATTGTGCAGTCTTTGACTGCTTTGTTACCTGGAAAGTAAATGCCTTGCAGTCAAAGGAGAGAAGACAAGTAACAGTTTCAGAAGAGTGTGAAAACTGCCCCCCCTTTTAAATTATGCCAGCAGGAAAACACAGGTAGAAGAGGCAAGTTCAGAGAATAAAGCTGAGAAACTGCCTGAGCATCTTAAAAAATTTGAAGATTTCCGCCCAAATACCCACACTTTTTGTCTGATATTAAATTTTGTATTTATTTCAAAAGAAGCATTTGTAAAAAGCTATGAGAAAGTAAAAAAGCAGCAACTGTAATTGCTTGCTATTCTAACTACAGCTTTCCCTATTTATGCCACATGATTTGTATAAAATCATGGAAAGCTGCACTATTTCCTGATAGCAGAAGGCAAAGGGTGGTCACTCAAATATTTGACTAATTCATTCCACTGGGTTTTCCATAAGTGATTCATGGCTGTACTCAACTTTCCTGGAAAACCTTTCACAAAGTCTGCACAGTATGTAAAGCAGCATGTTCTCATTGTCTAGTTTCTAGCTATGAATCTTTGAGACTCTCTCTTTAAAAGCAAACAGCATGTTTTAGTGACTTCATTCTATCAAATATGATTTTGTTAACTCAAGCACTCCTGTATCCAGAATAACTGACATCACAGCAAACATGTACACGCTTGTCTTCCTAACCAAATTACTCCAGCCTTACACACATGTAACTACTTCAACATGTAACTAGATTTAGTACATCTTTTAATAGTTTGTTTTATCCTCTCTTGCCCGTCCTGATCCTGACATCACTATTTTTTGTCTTGATTCTGTTACCAGTTAAAGATAATGCCGTAACATTGCCACTTTCCTAAATGAAAGGAGGATCAAGTCCTTAACTGTAAGCTCCTTTTAGAAGGGATTTATCGCCGTTTAGATGTCGCTGACAAAATTATACAAAAAACCCCACCCAAACTATCAGATACAGTTACCTCTTTAATACAACTGAAGGTAAGACTACGAGGACAGGTTACTGCAATTTGACTTTATGGCAACCTCAGAAGCCAGAGGCTGTTAGGCTCCAGTGAAAACACAAATAGTTCCTGCAAAAAGAAGTTTCAAAGAACAGAGCTGTCAGCAGATCTAATGCCCTTTCCAGTAACCCAGAAAGGGCTACTGTGCTTAAATAGCAGGACACTTATCCTCTATCAGTGTGTATGTGGGAAAAGAAAACAGTCAAGTATACACATTTTCATCCCAAATCTATAGACACAGCCATAAACACAATCAGAGTTTCCCACACAATTCTTCTAGCTTCTTTATAGAAAGGTGGTAATTGTAAATTCTGGCCTAATTCAAGGTTTAGGTGAAAATGATGTTCCACACAGCAAGAAATTTCCTTGGCCTTTTAAGAGAAGCATCTCTGAGGAAACCTTCTCTGCCATATCCTCTGAGACAGAAGCCTTGGGAAACTGGGAACCAGGGTAGGTTGAGGACAGGGGGTGGGGGGTGTGTGTAATTTGATTTTGTTTAAAAATTTTGGAGAGAGATCTAAATGCTTATTTTCAATGATTATCTTTCCCAAAAAATATTATGAAAAAACCAAAACACAGCATATTTTTCATTCCATTTCCTATATATCCCCATTTACTAGAACTCCAGCCTTAGATGCCCTAGGAAATAGGATTTTATTTATTTTTTTTTAAAGGAAATTTAGAAGGAGCCTCTCCAAATACTTGCATCTTCTATTAAGAGTTTGTTCTTTTCTTGGAAGTCACAACGAAGACTTTATTTACATACAGGGACTGTGAAATAATTACAAGTTCCCTGAAACTACTTGCCCAACTGGTTTCTAAAAATCCCTTGTGGTGTCATTTCCACAGAGCACACACCAGTGAGGCTGACTTCAGTGCTTGATCAAAGTTCTGGTTACCCTCTGTCTGATCAAGCCTGAGCCAGGAGGGTGCTACTTAAACAAATGAGTCTTCAAAGTCGTTCCCAGGACCCTCATCTCCTCTCATTTTCATTAAGAAATTGAAAGGAACTTAATTTTGTTTAGTATGCAGATAAGCTCGGGGTATAGTGAAACTGCATGTAACATCGTTTCACATGATTTATATCTGGGTTGCTGCCTCTGTGCAATTCAATGGGTAACAGGTTGATTCCTCTCACCAGACATTCTTTCCTGCTTAAAAGGGCAATCGATTACCCAATTCCTCCCTTCCCAGGCAGTCTGACAAAGCACTGCTCACATTTCTCATAGCTTGAATAGGACTTACAAATTTAATTTTGATGAGAGCTTTACAGTCGTCACTTCAGGCAAGTTCTGCTGGACTTCCAGTACGACCCGATTTGAAATTACTTGAAGTGTTTACACTCTAGGCTCTATTAATTTTTAGCAGTTTTAAAAACATAGATTGTCATGCATGTAATTAAAACAGTGTTATCAAAATAGGTTTTCAGTGTTATAAAATTGTTCCTATTTCTCAGTGAAGGTTAATTAATAAGGAAATTTCAGTACGATATTAAACACAGATGCAATTTCTCAGGTTCCCCTAGTGCTTTCAAATTTCTTGTTTACTTGTTCTCATAGTCCCCCAGACCCTATTTTGTATAATACAACCACAAAGCCTTTTCTCCAGCCAGGGAAGAAAGGCTGAAAGCTCCCTTCAGGGCACTGCCCTGAGCTATTCTTAGTCTGTTTGCTATTAATGCCACTCTCCAAGGTATTTCTGAGGACCCATTATGTTACTGCAACAATAATGTCCTAGCAGAGGAAAGACTACGATTGTATAGTTAGCCTTTAAGTAAATACAGAAATAAAGACACCTTTCACATGTGAGCAGTTAAGGCTTATCATTTTTTCCAGATGAATTGGGTTTTGATTGAACTACTTCTGTAAAAAGCTTGGAGATAAAGTGTTTTGTTTAACAAGTTTGACTATGAGGAAAACACACTCATGTGCTCAGGTGTTCTTGATAAAAACAGTTTGTGCATGATTAATAGATACTCTTTTAGGAGTCAGAGTTTCATAAACACTGTATTTTTAACCACCACAGACTGGTCACTTCTCAAAGCCACTTGATTCTGACAGCTCCTAAGGAAAGCACTACCTTGGTTCTTTCTTAAAGACAACTCAGAAAATTTTAGCTGACATTTCAAAGCTGCCAAGCAGAGCAAAAAAGAGCTTACAACAAGCATTTCCAGTTCTATACTATGCAACCTAAATTTTACAGAAAGGTTTTTGCAGATTTAAATGTAAAAGAATTAGAGAGTAAGACAATATGCAATGCAAAGTACTAACCAGAACAGTCAGCAAAAGCAATACTTAAAACAAGCTGGGGGGGCAGGGAGGTGGGAAAGAAGGGGAAGAGAGATTAAACAGTAATGTGCAAATACATGAAAAGATCAAGTGTGTTGGAAAACAGAAGTGGAGAGGGGAAAAAAAAAAATCTTACCAGCAGTTCCCTTAGGAAACCATGGTCTTGTGAGTTTACAAGAGAAGCGACATTGTCAACTATCCCAAAGTGTCAGTTGCCTGGTTTGAGGTGCAGAAACCACCAGATATATTAAAGATAAATCAGCTTGCAATAACAAAACTTTCCAGTGTATGTTCTTGCTTACAGGGGAAAGGAAAAAGACCTGATCAAACCTCTCCACATTACTAAACTAGTAACAATTCTCTTTTAAATTTCTTCACTGCATGCTGTTTCATCTATAATTAAATGCAACTACAAGATGTAGAAGCTACAGTAATTCCTTTTCTGTCTGACATGGATGAGCCTCCAATATATAAAATAAATACAATCAGATCTGTTTGTTCAGTAGCAAACTTTGGTGTCCCACATCCAATCTATTAAAAAATAAGATTAGTCACTTCAAGATTTAAGGCGACTTGATTGGCTTGACACATTATGACTTTTCAGCACTTACTTGCTTATGGTCATTCTTAGGTTTTAGATTTGTAGAGCCAATCATCTCCCCCCCAGATCCTCATGGTCTGTCACACAGATAACTTCTCGCTCTTCCGAGCCTTTACTCCTATTCTATATGTCCAACTGTTCAGAAAGAACGTGGCCAACCTTCTGAGCTAACACCACTGCTCAGCCTAACTGTTCCCACAAGCAGCATGTTCTCCTGCCAGAGCTGCCCTGATGCACAGGGACCTGAAAGGGACCTCAGCTCCTCCATTGACACTACCTCAGTTTTTGGACTACATTAGCACAAACTGCCGATAACTTATCTGTAAGTAGCTGTATTGCGTTGCAGTTTTAAAGCACTGAGGTGCTACAACTGGCTTTTGTTCTCCTGTTACATAGTTTTCACAAGATCCTTTACCTCATACTTAAAGCTTACACCTGGCAATTTTTAAGGATAAGATGATGGGGCGACTGCCCTCCTAATAATTATGGTTAAACTAAACATCCCAAACACTCAGATATGGGAGTTTAAACCACAGCTTGGTTTAAAGGGGAGACATGGAAGCAAAGACAGTACAGATTTAAGTAACTTCTACTTTCCAATTTAACATCAACCACTAAGTGATCAGAAGTTAATTCTTATTATTCCATCTGGTTGTCCTATAGTCTAGGATTTTAAAAATTTATTTATTTAGAAGTGATATTAGAATTTACTTTTTAAAGCATCACGTGCCTTCTGTTCCATTACTTACCACTGCATTTAAAAGAATGGATCTACTACAAATAACTAATAGCTGATTAACTATGGGAAAGAAACACCCCTCAAAAAAATAGACAGCATTGTCAACATCTGTTTCCCAGAACAAAGGGCTCCCTAAATAGCATCAATTCAGGTCCCAGCTATGTCATACAGATGCTTCTTCATCACCTCTGTATTGCAAATTATAGCGGGGCTTGACTGTTCAGTATTTTTGTTTACTTTCTGCACTGACTTCTACAGGAGTCTGCCACAAGACTACCACTAAAATATTCCTAATTTAATGAAAGTCCGCTATTAAATAAAAAGCTAGTTCAGAATATTTTCAGAGATAGCTTCAAAATCAGTGTGGTGTTCTGTAACACCTGAACTTCTGTGCATTATGGAAGGGGAAATGGACTCTCAGCAGTGCATAAGAATTAAGCAGCTGCACATAATTTTATACTGGTTAATTCACTTTGAGTAGCAAACATTTTGTCTATGTTTTAGGCTTCAAATACACCTTCAGAACTGCACCACCTATGAGGTCAGAGGTTTATTATAGTAGGTAACACAGCAGGTATTATTATTTTCAGCTAGCAAATTAAAATTTGCTGTCATTTACAGTATCTAGAAGGTCTTCAGAGGTTCCCAAGAAAGAAGCTGGCAATTTCAATTTTGTTTCCACTGAACACGCAGAGATCTCAGAATTGTCATCAGCTTTAAGAGTATGCTTGGCATTTTCAGAAGGGAAGGAACACACATAATAGACAAAGAGGCAACGCTCTCACACAAACCCAGTTCATTCATGCCAGAATGTGATGATAGTTTGACAACACTGGAGAGGCTTGTGCATACATATAAGGTAACGCCAGGAATGCTGCAAAATCTCATGACAATTCTAAGGTGCGTTTCTTAGAGACTGTGACCCGTGCTATTAGAAGCAACTCATAACCCACAGCAGCTATCCATCCAGCTGCAGCCTTGTTATCTACTTGGCCCACGTCAGAGCCTTCAAAAGCCCTGCGAGTCCCTGCTTCAGTGATAAGGCCACTAGAATACAGAGCAGCCGCTCGGAAAGAATGGCCTTTTCCAATATTGGAAAGCTGGTGTTGCCAGGATGCCTCCACAGTAGCCTAACTCATCAACACTTCCCTCATCACACACGAGGAGTAACCTCCTCTCACTTTCAGTTCTGTTGCTTCTGTTTTCTAAAAGCAAAGCGGGATCTCAGGGCATTTCTGCTCATTCTTTGCTGCATGTTGTCAGCTATCATTCTGATGCACTTAACATAGTTTATATTTAAAATCCAGTCTCCATATGTGTGCTAAATTTTACCCAAGAAACGCAGTTTAAAAATCTTTGTCATTTAAAGGATAACAAGTAAAACTAAATCTAGATATTACCTTGGCTTTATTTTTATTTTTTCATGCTGCATCTGTGTATTTTAATAAATTTTTTTTCTTTTGATCTTTAGCTGTCATTTCTGAAAAGTAAAGCAGGAATTGTCCCCAAAACATTTTTCTAAATTGTTATGGGGGGGGGTTTTCAGCTATGACAGGTACATGAACTGCCATACTGAGTGAAGATATGACCATAATTCTGATGAAGTGTAATGAAAAATACTTCTGCAATTAACTATTTACTATTAAAACAATGCAACTATATTATGCCAAAACTACTATTTGAGGGAGTGCAAAGTTAGAAGGAAGATAAGGACTAAACTGTATGAAAACAGCGTGTGTTTTGGGGCTTTTTAATAACTAGTTTTTTATAGCATGACAACAGTATTTGTTTAACAAGTATGTAAGATATTATCATAGGAAAGTAAAAGCAAAAAAAAATATTAGGTGTTCATCTTCTGACTACTCTTCTGCTACATTCTCTGCGACTAATGGAAAATCAAAAGTCAAAAAAAACCCAAACCAAAACATCACTACCACTGTAACACAGGAGTCTTTAGAAAACCACAGTAGCTGTTCAGAAGCAGCCTGGTATTTTTGCGAACTTTAAAGAATGAAGTTTTCCACTGGAGTCAGTGAAAGAAGAATGGAAGATAGTTTCAAAATATTTTTAAAGAATGTTCTGGGTGGGTAGCAGAAGAACAATTTAATTACAATTAGTTGTTGTATTTCTAAGAACATACTAAGTGCACCTAGAAGTTTTAAAAATTTACTAATAAAGATAATGAAATCCAGACTCTTCTGTGTCTCCTTTTATCCCGAAATGACATGCAGTTTTTGGTAAGGTTAATGTAATTAACTGTATATATACAGTATACTGTAATTTTCTCAGGCACGTTAAGATAGTGACATACTAGATACTGTGTTAAGTTATATAACCTGTATTTGCAAGTATACTACAATATACTCTATTACAGCTTTTTAACAGTCAAATAGCCTAACTGTCTGAAAGTTTGTGAAGCTTTCTATATAACTAACCCTTTTTTTGCAGTAGCCACACAGTAGCAACAAGGGCTGAATTACTTTAACTGATAGTGGCAATATCTTGGCATTAAAAAAACCCAGCAAAATAGACATATAACCATCTGACCTAATCAGAGCTACCTCACTGTAATTTTGCTGTTGGAATTACTGGTAACAAAAAAACACTGGCTTTTGAGGTACCTAACAGTAGAGCTTCCTGGATGCATTTCATTTCTTTGTTTATATGGCACCAACACATCTGTTTTGATTGAAGGGGAAAAAAAAAAAAAAGATCAGTTTTAGAAAATAACTCCTAAAACCCATTATAACTTCCTGAATATTCAAGGCAACCATTTTTGTTTATGAACTTATGCTTCAGTTAACATTGCTGAAAACCAATACAGTTCTATCTTCTGCTTTCCCCACCCTTCCTACAGAAATGTTTGGGTTTCACTTATTTCAGCAGGGGAGATGAAAACTTCATCATTGCAGTCGAATATTGATAAGAACTGAGATTTATTTTTGCAACTTACTTAGGAAGAAATAAGAGACAAAGCTGCATCTTGTGTACTTAATTAAGGAACAATCTCTCCTGAAATCATCTCCTGCGAAGAATTACTGCACTTAATCTTCTGTGGGCTAGGTTACTAAAATTGCTTTTAAAGTCTGCTTGGCATATACTAAAGGAAAAAAAACCAACACTTTAAAAACATGTTCAAAGTTATTATACACCTCTCAGGCAAATGACCTTCTTCTCCACTCCTTTCTCAAGAGAAAAATATCTGACTCTTGATGCGAAGGCTTTATCTATTCATGCCTAATAGGTGGGCTCTATTTAGTGTCCTTAAATTATATGCTGTAATGAGGCGTGAACACGTGGGCTAACAGCGTTTTTAATAGAAGTCACAATGATTTAACCTCGTCTCTGATCCGATTATTCTTTCAGTTATACAACCCCAGGCAAGAGTTATTCATACTTTCCACTGCCTGCAACAGCAGCTGTTTCACTATCACCCTGGAGCCTCAGGAAAATTCAAGCCCTTAATCACTGTTTCCATTAGCCAACCTATCTTTGCTATCGGCTTGATGTGATATGGCCAAAATGCCAAGTAGTCCAACTACAGGAAACTGATTAAAAAATACAATAAGATCCATGCTGCAAAGAAGCATCCACATACCTCATGAGTTCCCATTGATTCCCTCTTGCTTACACAAGCCATGCACATGAGCTTTCTTCACAATACTTAAAAAGTACATATGTTCTGCTTGACACAAGAAAATATCTTTATTATTTAATATCATGACCTGATAAAAAGTGCACATTTTTAGTTCTTATCTTTTCTTCTTTTGCCCATATTTCATGCAATCCTCCTCCCTGAACTGGGCAAACCAGTCTGCAACACACATATTCCCACTTTTAGACAATAAGCAGGATTAAAATTGGCCTCAGCTTTCTATGGTAATGGACATATTAGTACTGCAGCTTCCTAGCAAAGTCACCAACCCTGAATAATTATCAAAATTCTATAAAGAAGTATCAGAGATGGGAGTTGTTCTTAACACAATTCAAAGTGTATATTATCTTCATTTGTTGGGTTACACCATCTGTTTCTCATGTTTTCATTAGAAGCCCACAGATGGGTTTTATTTAATTATATGGATTATGAACGACTTCTTCACCTACGAAAACTGAAAAATTTATTGTAACAATACAGCTTGTGTCTTCTGACAGTTCACCAGCTCAGGCACCCTGGCTTCCTATCTCTACAGGGAAAGGTAACAGTACCTCTAGGAAAAGCAAAACAATTCTCCATGCCTTTCAGCCAGTTTTTATTTGGAAAGCATCCGGTTTTTAAGAGGCTTTTTCATCCAGACAGTCCCTTGTTTTGAAAGCAGGCCCAAACCGTCACAGAAGCTTCCAGAATGGTATTCCGTCAATGAAAGAAAACAAAGCTATTCTGTTTTACTCACCTATATAGCATCTCAAAGTTAAAATCTGATGACTTTTTTTTCTTAAGGATACCAAGATTTTTTTTTAAAGAGCATGATACAGACGCATGTATGTATCAATCCATTTGTCAAACAATCCTCATGTCACCATAATCTCCACTCAAAACCAACACACAATTAGCATATTTACGGATAAAATACAGGACACAAATCTATTACAGCATTAAGCTTTTACGACAGTTTCTATGTATGCCTCAAGAAAGCTCTTTGCAGCTTCTCAACAGGGCAACTACAACAGAACTTCCAGGAAAGAATTGCCAAAAGCACCTTATTCTTCTCCTTGCCAATTGTCTGTCCAATGACTCAAGTTTATCCTGTCAGAAAAATCCTGCAGCCAGGCTGAATTTAGACAGGAAAAAAACTAATCGCCATACTTTTAAGTAGTGCTTCACTCTCCTAATAGGGCAGTTTGGTCACATCTACCACTGGTAAAACCACTGTTGCATCAAAGAGATACACTGTCTCACAGTTTATGATGTTCGTGGAGCTGGTGTGTTGCATTTTCCGAAAACCTTTTGTACTTCAGGAACAGCAAGTAACTAAAATCCAACTCATTAGGTTTACAATGTACTCTCAGGTCAATAGTTATGACTGCCTTTCCAGGAATTCAGCCAACACCAAAATAGCTCCAAAAAAGAAAACTTCAAAAAGGAAAGACAATTCAAATCCAACTATTGACTTCTGAACTATCTGAAAGTCTGCAAAGTGAAGAAAAACGTTTATCTTGGACAATGAGGTTACCTTTTAATAAGTGAAATCCACTGCACGCCCTATGAGTATTAACAAATCTGCTTCTATGAGTGGGACCAGCAAGAAATAATGACTCAGTTAATGAAAGGAAGAAAGCCATTCTATGTATCTCCAGCAATAACAAATACTTGGAGAAAGAGACAAAAGGTGTAAAGCCAGGTACATACAGACTACTCTTCTCCCATCTAAACCTGGCAACAGCACTTCACAAACTGAGGATTAAGTTATACCCTAATCACTGTGCTTGACAGATACTACTCAGGAATCAGTCCCACTCCTTTTTTACTATTAGGCTCCTGGACTCCTAAACATTCTAGGGCAATGACTTCCACAGTTTAATCATGCATCACACACACAAACAGAAATTGCAAAAAATCATATTTTAGACCCCAGTCCCAACTTCAGGTTCACTGAAGACAGTGAATATTTCAGTTTTCACTCATGTATTTCCAGTATATTCTTATTTTCTGTGAGAAAAATAAGA
>VXBO01012520.1:293639-306850 GCA_013400135.1 Rhinoptilus africanus
CGCTGCTTCCGCCATCTTGAGTGAGGGCAGCGGGCGGCCCGGAGGGTGTGAGGGCGCCGGCGGGCGGCCGCCCGCGGGGCAGCGGCACGCGCACGGCGGGGCGCGAGCGGCGGCCGGGCACGCGCCCGGTGAGCGTGGCCGCCCGGTCAGGGGTGATGGCGGCAACCCCGGGCCAAGGTGAGTGGGCAAGGCCTGCTGTGTTATGTGGCACAAGCGGAGCACGGGACAGCACGCCTTGATTTAAAGGACAAGGAATGTTGTGCAAGGAGGAGAGGAATAAATAAGAGCTTAGTCCAACACAAATCAGCCCAAAGTTGCCATCGGGTACATCTCAATCCTCTTATCTGCCTTAAGGACAAGCCAGCCAAGCCTTGGTGTTCTGCAAACAGTTTGCTGAACAAACAACATAAAGGAAGCTTAGAGGGGGAAAAAAGAAAAAAGCACATAATGTTGCTTGGGCAGTTGCATCTCTTCTTGCTGACAAATCTTCACCCTTTCTTTACACTTTTTTTCAAATGTATCCTATTGCTGGGACAAGACCAAAAGTGTTTCAACTTCAAAATTTTTGAACAATGGCACACAAAGCCATGTCTGTGTCCTTTCCTCCTTCCTTACTTTGGATGCGAAGGAGGCATTTCCTCAAAACCTTTCTTACTTTACCTGTGTCGATAAGGCCATAAAGGACAACCGCACCTTCCGTGGCTACACTCGAGGAGCAGCTTGTGTCAGACTTTCCTATGCAGAAGAATAAAGTTTATCCAATGTGCTTATCTGGTTAGTCCAACCTATCTGACCAAAACACTTTTCTTATATACATATATGTTGCATCACCTTCCAGGAGAAGGCCCAAAAGTGAGCTTCAGAAGTCACAGGGGTTTTTTTTTGTAAAGTTATTGTGACATTCACACATCTACCTCAAAGATCTTATACTAGTACATGAGGCAGAACAGTAAAAGGCAGCGAGGAGTGAGAGGATGCTGGGCAGTAGCTGGTAAAGTACTAACTTAATATTCTGCCCCTGTGGGGCTGCGTAAGAGATGACACACTGAGGCAGGCTATGACTGGTCATTTCTGGTACGGCAAATCTTTTCAGCGGTGTTCAAATACTCTCACAGATATTTTCTTCCAAAATGCAGGAACATGAAAAACTAAATTAGGTGAAAAACTAATTTTGACAGTTGCGAATGCTGTGCCACCTACTGACCTGCAGTGGGCAAAGGTTAGAGCAGAGTCAACAGCCCCACTCCTGGAGACATCGCTGTTACCCTATCTGAAGTTAGCACTGCTGACCTTTTTTTCCAACAGGTCAGACTTTAAACTGGTGAGTTATTGGTCTCAGACAATTTTAATGAGATCTTGCAGGATACAACAAGGAAGACAAAAATACCATGTGAAGAGATAATCGTTTGCCTTCTCCCTCCTCTTCTGTTAGAAGTTTCTTCAGGCTCTCTAATCTGTTTTGAGCCCTTTAAGCCTTTTTCGGAGAGATAAACTCTCATCTTAGATACAGGATATTTTTGTGATCAGTTGTGCTAAGTGACATAAGTCCGTATGTTCTCACACCAATTTTCACAAAAATTCAGACAAATGGCATCTTAAAAGAAAAGTTATGTATATGAACCGAGATGAAACTTTTTAATGCTAAATTATCATTAATACCTCCAGACAAGCTAATACCATTTTAAACCTTATTCTTTGATCTCAGAGTTGCTTCCTGACAGGACTGGTGACAGTTGCCTCTCTGAGAAGCAGCTATCTCTCTGTCTCTGCATCAAGAGCTCTAGCCCCACACAGAAATCCCACCTGAGGAATCTGAATGGAAATCTGATGTTACATATACTTAAAAACTTAAAGTTAAGAAACAAAACCTGCAACCACAAATTAGTGTAATTGCAGCTTGCCATCTTATTGTTGTGGAAGCCATTGAAAAATACTCATCTACCCACTATTAGTCTAATGGCATAAGCCACTCCCCAGCCGGTTATTGTAACTCAAGTGTCAGTTTTGTGGGTGGGAATAAGTTATTAATTATATTTGTATCATAGTAGCACCTAAAACTCAACAGAGATCACTGTCACGTCCTACCAAGCTCTGCTGTACTCCACAGCCAAAGGACCTCTCTGCCCTAAGAGCTGAAAAGTTGAAATAGACAATTCAGAGAAAGCATCACTGATGTTCTACAATTATGGCAAATTAAAACAAATATGAAGTGAACACACACCCCCAGCATTAATTCAGTCATAGGCTTCAGAAGAAAAATTAGACCTGAATCTCCCTAATCTTAGGGTTTAATGACAGTTTCATCCTTTCTTTTGTTACATATGAAGGGAATGTGACATGCACTTTTGACTGGAAGAGCTGGTAAGCCAAGAAAAAAGTAGATCTTCACCCCATTGTTCATCTTTGGGGACAGAGTGCATCTTTCGATGTAAGTGGCAATGACTAACGGTAATGATTTCTTTACACGCAGGGAAAAAATACTCCAGGGGTAAATCGCTAAATGCACCCAGAAAGGTGCCAGTCATGTTTTAAACGACACACACTACCATCTAGTGGTACAAAGAAGAGCACGGTGGATCTCAAAAGGGCTGCTTTTATTACATGCATCTACAAAAAAAATCCTTAATTCTCAGGCAAAAAGTAGCTAACCAGAACAAACAAAGACCAAAAAAAAAAAAAAAAAAAAAAGACAATCGAGCTCTACAGAACTTGATTATAACTAAATGGAAAATGTTTGGAGAAAGACTGAACATGTGGCCCTACGGGCAACTTTTTTTCCTGAACACTCATTTAGACCACTGGCTTATTTAATACTCCTCAGAATAGATTTTCATTACACCTATTTAGTGGTTACACATAGGCAGATAATAGTTAGCAGTTTAAACACATGGCGTTGGTGTCATTGACAGTGCTTAAGAAGACTTTGATGGTTTTTCCTGCATAGAAGCCTATTCACAAGACCGTACTTCAGTCATTCCTTGGCTGTAGACTTTAACAAAGGATCTTCATATCTAAAATATGCATATATTAACATTGAAGATTAATTTTGGCTATCAATAACACGGGGTGTTTTTCATCAAAATTAATTTTCTTTTTACTCCCTATCCTGCAAGTACAAAAGCACGTGTCCGCAGTTGCTTCCTTATGTTGACATTGAAATATTTGTATTATCAGTTCTCTGTGTACATCTATAACACAATATCTTGATTTCTTAAACTTTAACCAAATAACCTCCTAGATTTACAATAACATATGTCCAACACGTTCACAGACTTAAAAGCTTCAAGCAAACCCAAACATTCAGTTGAATCTAAAAGATGGTCAAAAGAAATTGGTCCATACTCATATTTTCCCCACAGTCAAGCACGGCAAACCAGTGTATGATGTGGCATTCTAGATATTTACTTCATTTATCTTGTCAGATCATACAAACTTCATAAAAGCCTGACTGGTTCAACAACACTGACTTGTGAGGATCTTATTTATTAACAAGATTCAAGGACAAGGTTCTCTAACTCCCATGTGGAAGGGCATACCTTAACTGTGCCAGCCACTTTTCAGTCCGTTTGCTCCAAATCCAGTTCTTCTCTTGGCTAGGAGATGCCCATCCCCGATTCCTTCCCAGAGCCAGGAGGAACTGTCCACACAGTGATGGCTCCTTCACAGGCTGCGCAAAGAGCTTTACCTCTTACATTTCCTGCAGCCATCCTGAAGGCCATGTTCTCTAGGAGCTGCCACTGAAAATCCTACTCAGTAAAGTCTTCAGTTTACCTCCTTCAAGTGCTTATTATCTGCCAAGCAGGCCCTCTGGGTTAATTTCTCACAGTTAGACTACTTCCCCATAAAACAGCATCCCACAGACGCAGAGAGGTTTAACGCTTTTTAAGGCGAGCCACTCATCTTAAAGTGAATATATAAGTGCACAAAAATCTCACTACTTTTTACTTTAAACTCAGTTTGAGCAAATCATATGCCCCCAAAAGAAAATAGATACAAAGGAAATCCCTAGACTTACTTAACAGTTTGTTCTGATGTTAAATGCTGTTAAAGGTTTGTTTTATTTCTAGCTTAAATTTGCCTGTTTCTCACTTCTACCCATTTGTTCTGGTTATGTTTTTCTCCTCTGTAATAAAAAGTCTGCCAGTACTTGATGTTTTATGTTGGAGTCCCTCCCTCCCCACTATTCTTTTTGTTCAGCTAAGCAGATCCAGTCCTGCAAATCTCTCAAGAGTGTTTTTCCTCTTAGAGCTGCTGAAAAGTGGTTTCGCGCTTGGCCCATACTTCTCCCCGTCACATTCCCTTTCCTTCCCTTGACTTAATCCAGGCACCCCAAGGGAGATTCCTTTTTCAGAGTACCATCACCCTTGCCCTCTGAGGGTCTGGATGCCATCTGCCGCTGCTTGCCAAGCTCCTGCCGTACTTCTGCAGAACCCCCATGCCCCCCAACCCTGCCTCTCCTCCTGGATGCCTGCGTTCTTCACAGCTGCTTGCTTAGCTTGGCCTCTGCCCACACGTAGCTGCAGCAGCCACAGTAACCAGGCGTCCTGAGCACACTTACTCCAGTTTGACAGCCTTTCCCAAACCTTCCCGAGGCAAACATACATCTGAGAAGAAGTTTGATTTTTTGGTGGCTTAGAACAGTTTGTATGGATCCCTTTTCTATATGTTTCTATGGCCTTTGTAGCCAGTAGCATTCAAGGAATTGCTGAGGCCTGTATCATATCAAGCATCTACAGTAGCTATTTCCAGCTGTATTGACTGAAAATATCTCGTGTCTGTCTCTCATAGCAAAACGTCTTTAACAGCACAGCATAAAGGGTTATTTCTGATAGCAGTTTGGTGCACTGCATTTGCTAGTACAATACACCATGCTTTTTTTTTTGTTCTTTAACTTGTACAGACTGATCATCTTTGTGTTAAAACCACAGTAGGGAGAATAAGAAGGCAGAGTAATAGCCTCTCTGTCCCATATTGCGTAGATGAGTCTGTTGTAGAAGGACCTGGCACCTGCAGGAGAGGCAAGATTAGTTGGAGTGTTTTGCAGAAGAACTGCTAGTATTTGGAAGCGTAGGAATGGTCCCAGGGCAGAGAAGAAACATACAAATAAAATGCTGTTAAATAAAATAACTACAATGAAGCTAAGGTTTCTTTACCTTGGTATTGGTAGGAGGCTAAAAAAAAAAGGGTTGAGTTGCAGAAGCTAAGGCTTGTCAAGGAGTCTTTGAAGAGGCAGGTAATGTACAAAGCTCATGTAACTGATTCAGATCAGTTGCTTTGTTAAACGTCTATCAGCACAATCTCTTCTCTCTTATATGTATCTCCCCCATCTCCCATGGCTCATTATGCTCCTTCCCTCCTGCTGTCCTCAGTTAGGTGGTAAGTTGCTCTGGAATGTGTCTTCTTATATTTGCATTGTGCCTGGCAGGGTTGGACTCCCAAGGTCACTGCCACCTTTGGATGCCACCCCAGATCTCATAACGATACGCTTTTCATTACAGTAACGCAGCAGGTTACTGTGTACCTCTTCTGATTTTTAAATTACCCTCTGGTAAGTCAGCTCCTAAATTAGGTATAAAAGAGCAATACATAGTAGAGGCAAAAGAGCCATTTATTTCAGGAGCAATCAGTAATAAACTTGGTTACTGATTTACTGTAGAGCTCATTTACGAGTGCCGTAGAACAAATGAGTTTTGTCAGTAAGCACTTCTGAAAAGGAACAATAAATAGAAAACAATTTAAACAAAAACTGTGTCAAAGCTGTTAATACAAAGACCAAGGTTGGGTTCCTAATCCTGGGGGGGGAAAAAGGAAAAGAAGAAAAAGAAAAAGAGAAAAAAAAAGGTAAAGAAAAAGGTAAAGAAAAAGAAAAAGGTAAAGAAAAAGGTAAAGAAAAAGGTAAAGAAAAAGGTAAAGAAAAAGAAAAAGAAAAAGAAGAAGAAAAAGAAAAAGAAGAAGAAAAAGAAAAAGAAAAAGAAGAAGAAAAAGAAAAAGAAAAAGAAAAAGAAAAAGAAAAAGAAAAAGAAAAAGAAAAAAAAAGAAAAAAGAAAAAAGGAAAAAAAGATGAAAAGAAAAAGAGACTGATTGTGGCATAACCTGCACAAAAATAAAATTAACATTAGTGAGAAATGAGCCTGGGCCCATACAGAACAAACTGTGTGTAATTCTGTCCCAAGGCAGATAGTACTTGCCTTTTTCTACAGTTTCCTATCCTTTATCATCACTTCTAGAGCATGATGCACCAAAACCAGCTTCATTGAACACCACCTAAAAAAAAAAAAAAAAAGAAAGAAAAGAAAGTCAGATACATAGATGCCGTGGGAATTCCACATTGGAACTAAGCAAAGGAAAGCAGGGATGAAGAGACCTCTGGACACCACCTATTCCAGCCTCTCACTACAAGGCTGCAAAAACATTGATTCCTTTACTCATGATATCAAAAACTATTTTCAAGTCTATTATTACAGTGTATAAAAATATTTCAGAAAATTCTGCTGAAGTGAAAGCTATATATTAATTTATAAACAACTACATATAGATGTGATCTGTTTTTCTAATGAATTGAATAATTTAGTAGTAACAGTCAATCTGCAAATACTGCAACAGCAGTACCAAAAGACAAGTGATCATTGTACCTCTTGATTGCACGTGTAACTTCTAGGTATTAACTCAAATACATTTATTACTATTTTGAAATATTTTATGTTTTATTCCCAAAATCTAGAATTATTTTAAAAGCTATAATAATTTTTAAAGTTCTCTGAGTTTTGCAGTGAAGAATCGTGTTAAAAATCAAGTTCAAGTGGAAATGGTACAGAATGTGACTGTTTTACATGGGGTGAAAAAAAAGCTGTTAAGAGCTATGAAAGATAATCTGAAATTTAAAACAGAAGCAAGAGTATGAAAAGGATCAAATGAGCTGTGATTAGGAATTATTTTTTAAGAAATTATTTCAAGATGCAACAGGCACAGTAAAAAAGGAAACTAATGTAAAATAAATGACTAATGTAATGGGAATTAAAATAATAGAGGCATTCAAGAAAATCTAAGCACTGTATTAAAATTGAAGAATATCTCTTGGACCTTAGAAAAAGCTTTGAGTTATTTCCAGGTTCCACAATAAAATGCTGTGATGGCTCTAACTAGGACTTCGTATGCAATTTTGTAAACCAGGTCAATGTGAGAAAGCAGTGTTTATAACACAGAAAACATGAAACACTGTATGTGGTTTGTCCATTTAGTTTTGAGTATAAATATGTCCTGGGCACTTTGCAAAGCAGGTTAGGGCATTTTTTTCTTCTCTGAAGAGATTGTAATTTAAGGACTAGTTTTCAGACACCTTGAGCTGATGAAATTCAGCTGAAGTCAGAGCAGTTCATCACTTTTGCAAACTCACGCCCCAAATTCAGTGTCAGAAAATAGAGGGAGGGAGGAACGATGAGGATGACAATAATGAAATCACAGTTACTTAATAAGACCCAGATCCTTGCAAAGACTCTTAGCTTTAAACATATCAGTAATCCTATTGAATCATGTGCAAATCAAGATGGTCCTTTAAATAGTGTTGTGCGCACGCCCTTCCCTAAGCAGTGGTGCACGAGGGAAGGGACGGGAATGGTTGAAAGGCATTTGAAAGTGATGGAGGGGAGGGAGTTCAGTGAAATAAGTCTGACAGGGATTTCCCAAGCAGAACCAAAAACCTGGGCAGAGTTGTCCAAAATGAGAGCAGGTCCAGAGTTCAAGACAGACATGCTGTTAACAACAAAATGTGTACTGAGCTGGCCTTGTTTATCTGGCAAATGAGACGATACAAGGCTCCAGGATAGTCATCAAACTTCCTAGGACCTTGATGCTTCTGGGCCACTTTCAAAGTTAATTCCAAATTGAATTAGGTATGATACTTGATAATAAAAAACTACATAGAAAGTGTGTTTTTTATCTTGCCTGTGGCACACAGAGGATGCTATTGCTTCATTAAAATAGTACTGCTTAACAAAAATAAAAGTAAAACAAGAGAATAGGAAAGTCAAAGACTCTTTTGGAGAATGAACAGATTTTAAGTATTAAAAAAAATAGTAAGCAGTACAGAGCTTATTTTTTTTAAAGCTTTTTTATTTATATTCTTCTATTTTTTTTAACACACCGTGGAATGATTCATTCAGAATTTAAGTACAGGCTGCTTTGGTGCCTGCAGCTTTGTGGGATGCTGAGAATTTGGAGAACCGAGTAACAAACAGAAGGAAGAGAGGGACTGGTGGTATCTGGCAAGAAGGTGCACCTGCTCTTCCTCTCTGCTTTTTCAGCCTTGGTTAGAGGTAGCTTGGCTTTCTGTGCTTCCTAGCCCAGCAACCAGGCTTTTTTTTTCCCTTGCACATCTACATCCCTACCTTCTTCCCAAGCAGACTGCCTCTAAGCAGCTGGGAAGAGAGCCGATTGCCCCTAATCAGCTTAGTGCTGGGAAGCTCAGAACACTAAATACAGATGGCATCACACACACACACACACACCTCCCCCAGGAAGCAGCATGCTGCTGTGATTTTCAGTGCGGTATCTCTCCCTCTTAATTTTGTTTGGGTGGACTGAACACTCTCTCAACTGCAAAGCAGGAGAATGCCACACCAACTTCCTGACAGAAGTTTAAGAAACCAGGGACAAACATAGCAAACATACACGTATTTTGAAAACAGAAAAAATTATAGTCCTCCAATACCATTTTTTCACTTGCAACTTCGTCTTTTCCATAGTTGAAATAATATATTTTAAATAGGAGAATACAGAAATGGCTTACATAAAAATGTTAATACAATTTTGGCTTTCTTTTTTTCCATCGCAAAGGGTGGGGCAGTCATATTCTTATATGGGATAATGTTTTATACCACAAGTAAATTGTGGAAATTCCAGTTAAACCGCCAGCTGCAATAAAAATAATGCAGAAAAAACCATTGGGCTTTGGCCCGCATTTTGCTGACTGTCCTTTTTCAAATTTCAGACTGTAAGGAAATCACCTAGGAGAGGTTTCATCTCATATAAGTTTAGATGTGTCCAGCACAGACATCATCCCCCTGAGCAAGTCACCCTCAGGTCTTTGTACCGCTGGTGTAGAGAAATAGGCACTTTTCCATCAAGGACCATCTGGTCTGCTTTAGACATGCACCTTGGGATGAGAAGAATCATTTCACTGACTCTGCTCACTAGACCTCTATTGGCTCCGGGGTCTGCAGACATGCAGTTTATACCTGTCTGGCACTTTTACTCTGATAAATCCCACCCTCCACCCCATGGTGGGGAACCCAATTAAATGCCACCCAATTTCTGCAGGCTCTCCTCACCCGTATTTCCCACCAAGATCAGTGCCAAAATAGCAGGTACTCAGCATCTGGCAGAAACAAGCAAAATTCAAATCATGTGCAGGTAGCTTTTGTTCTGGGGATAGGTGGCTTCACGGCTGAAATGTGGCAAACCCTGGGAAGAGCGGATGCACGCGCTTGATGAAACAGCACAACTTCAGCCGGAGCAGGCAGCAGGGGACAGGCAGAGTGGGAGGCAGCGGGAGGCAAAAAAGCCTTGCTGACTCCGTTACCCCAGACCACTTAGGGCAAACCATTAAATACTTGACATTTGTGTATTTGACATTTGTGTATTTGACATTTGCACAGGACTATGAATTGGAGTGGCACAAGTATGAACAAATATCCTGGTCTGCTCCCTTTGCAGTGAGGCAGACCTGTCCCAGGAGTGAGGTGGGCCAGTGGGGAGGGCTGTCTCTGAGACCCTTGTAATGCAAGAGGCATTTTTTTCCTTACTCTCAGGCTGCAAAAAATACACCCTTGATCTGCAACTCCCTGTACAGTCAGGGAAGGAAAAGAAGTTACAATAATCCAAGCAAGTACAGCCTAATTGATAACCCTCAGGGATAGAACTTGTTCGCTAACAGACTATAAAGGGATCTTCACGTTGTCCACTAATGTCTAACATCTGCGATACTTAATTACCTGCACTCATCTTTTAAATGAAGAAGGTGTGCAGTAATCCTTCCTGAAGCCCAACTGAGAAAATAATATTTATTAGCTGAAGGCCTAGTTTAGAAACAGATGGGGTGTAAAGAGCTTGAAGGTGGTGCACAGGCGGAGTGTGAAGCAGAAGAGATTAATTGTTAAGTAATTGAGCTAGAGGGGAGGTGTGTGAATGCAGAGAGAGTGCAGAACAGATATACAAAGCTCCGGGATTTCACTGGGACAGTTTTAATTTTAATGGTGTATTTCCAAAACTGCCTTTGTGAAACCGTGGTGCTGAAGAGCACAAGGAGCAAAGTCGGGCTGAGTGGCCAGCTCTCCACTGAAATGTGCCCACTCATCCCTCTTTACCCTGTCCCCGACTCCCTGACTTCCTACTTTGTCTCTCTTCCTTGCACTGGGACCTCATGGCCCAAGCCCCAGCAGGGTGACCTGCCGGAGCAGCAACATCAACCCAGCACCTGCACACGTCATTGCTGCCTCTCAGTTCCAGCAGAGTTAGAAAATGCTGTTCCTACACTTGAGGAAAGACACAGCAAGATCTATTACAAACTACAGTCATTACTGCATTAAATTGGTAACTGTATCAAACATTATACCTTAAACTTTTCTCCATCCTACAAAGATAATTAACAACTTGGCTATGTGAGCTGTTAGTCCTTTTCTGCTCTGCCTTTTTCAGACCTCCACGACTATTTAAAGAGCTAAACTTACATTATGCTTAAACATTGCCCAGTGTTAATAATCAGGCAGTGTTTATCACTGACAGGGTTTTTTTTGCCAGCCTTGAAATCCTCAGCTTGTTTTGTACTAAGAGCCACAGAGCAGGGAATAGGCAAATAAAGAAAAATAGGATATTGATGTTAATGAATAAGCTCTGCCACGAGTACGTATAGATGAGAGACAATCACCTCCCATGTAGTTCCATCAGATCAGCAGGATGCAAGTCCCATGTCGAGCTCACAACCTGAGCAAAAGCTGAAACTGATACCTGAAGGAAGTATTTACAGAAGTGCTGCAGATCCAAGGAACAGCTGAAAAGAAGAAGCACTTAGGAAGAGGCAGCTCCAGTGAGACAGAGGAGGCTGTGCCACATGAGGGGCCATCAGCCACCAAAGCTGAGACAAGCCGAGCTCATGGGGACTGGGGGCAGGGGAGGGCTTCTCAAGGGGCACAGCCAAACACAACATTCATATAAACACAACCAGCTGACTTCAGTGGTTGTGTCTGTAGCCTGTAACTATTTCTCCTGCAAAATTCCCACCACTTTTATGCCATGGATATTGCTTTGCTATTCATTCCCACTGTGAAAACCTGAGGTAAGCCTTCTCCCTTCCAGCCAGGGTCCTATCCGCCACTGGGCAGGAGACAACATGGCAGTGCCTGTGGATGGTCTGCACAGTTGAAGACAGCTCTGTCTCGCATCTGAAAGCTTTGTAAGATGGGACTTGTGCTGCACCTGGTGGATGTGGCCAGCCTTCAGGGCAAGGGTTAAGAACCCTTCAGCAAGGGTTGGGATGAGTAAACCAATATTATCTATGTAGAAATAGAGATGACAAAGATGTGTCATTCTACTGATATCAGAACCCATAAGAGAGAGGTGAACTAATTGCTGTACGATAGGTCCAGCTGCAAGACCTCCACTGCCAGATGCTGAGCCTCCATTCCTAGATCTTCAAGAAACATCTCTTCTGACCATGACTGCCCTGTTCTTTTGTCTCACTGGCAAAGCACATCTGGGCAAGCATAGATGCTATGAGAAATAGCTGCAGGATTGTTTATTTATTTGTCTGTTTGTTTATTTTTATCAAAGCAGGTTTTTGGCCAGAGGGAATGATTTATTCTGTAGTATTTCCCATCTTCTCCCTTTCCACTCATTACAAAACCCTGTGTTCAGTCTGTCCCCACTCTTCCCACTCCCAAATATAAAAAAGTGGGTTTATATATGCATACATAAAACTGTTCAACGGCATGTTTTTTTAAATATGGTACCTCACTCCTGTCAGCTAACTTTTCCATCCGCTGTTCTCTCTGCACCTAGAAAACTACAACTATTTCCTGTTCAAATAGCTTTAATAATGCTATCATATAAATCACTTCTGAGAAGAGTGGGACTAGAGCAGGCTGCATCTCCTAGAAAATGACTTCTTGCCTACAAGCAAAACTACTGCAGCTTATCCTCACACCAGAACCTGCTGATTGCCTTTTTTTGTGTGTGTGTGTAAAGTGCCTCCATAAGCCAGAGAAATTACCAGAGATGTGAAAAGATGTCTTTTATTTGGAACAGAGGAAGGCCTGAGGGATGGATCTGCAGTTGCCTTGCCCAAACTAAAAGTTAACCACTTTTTTCACACCAGCTGCCTGCTCTGCACAAGAACATGCTATTTCTCACCACATTTAAATGCCAACTCTCACAGAGGCACATAGTGCTTGGCATGGCCACATATGAAGGAAAGCTACTTAAAAGTATGCAAATTTTTTTATTTTTTTTTTTTTTTTACACAGACAGTTTCAATGTTCCCTTCTACAACATTTTGAAGTTGATAAAGATACATTTTCCTTCTTAACAATGTTTGGTGCTGCCTAAAGTTGGCTTGGGAATACAGTTCAGATGCTATGTAGCTGCTGGGATGAGATATTGCTTCACCTGTATTTTCGAGAAACCCTGCAAAACTGTCATCAGCGGTGGGGGTATTACTGATTCCCTTCATAAACCTGGATTTGGGAAATGGCACCCTTCTCCTTGTTCTGGTGGCCAACAACCCTCCAGCCCCTGGGTGGCTGCCAGCGGGCCCAGGGCTTCTGGGTTCCAGGTCAGTGGCCGAGGAGAGCAGCAGCGTGTCTTGGGGGGGGGGGCTGCGAGAGGTGCTGTACCTGATGCTGTGGGCAGCAGCGATGGGGCCAAGCGTGTGCAGAAATGGAGGTCGGGGGGCTTTGGGGTGGGAGGCGAGGCCTGGGCAGGGTGGCCAGCAGGTGCTGGGCGGGCATGGCCAGCCCCGGAGGGGCCGCCGGAGAGGGGCAAGCTTTTTGGACACTCTGCAATGGCTCCGGTCCCGCTGGGCCCCCGCAAGCGGCAGGCGGGCAGGGAGGAGGTGGCAGGGGGAGAGCGGGCAGCGCTTGATGCCACCACGGTCACCTCTTTCCCCACCTCCTCCCGTGCCAGCAGCAGCCAAAATAGGTGGAGAAGCGATTTACAGGAGC